>JALPQD010000387.1:915722-1000722 GCA_023101885.1 Typhlomys cinereus | reverse complement strand
GAAGTGCAGACTGATGCCCTTTCTGCCTGGTGCTTTTATGTCGGACCTGGATCTGAACTCAGGACTTTTTGCTTGTGAGGCAGAGCCTTAACCCCTGATCCATCTCTCCATCCCAAAAATGATTCTTTTATAAATTACTCTCTCCCTCACATCTGTGCATGCTCAGGTTTGAAAAGCCTAGCTCTCATGCTTCTGAGAAAATAGTTTAATAATAACAATGAGCATATATTGAAGTTCACATAAGTGTTCAGTAGTAAACACCTTGTCTCTAATGCAAAAAAATTTGATTTCTATCCCAAGTGCTGCCTTACCCCCAAAGAAAATTAGAAAGAAATCTTTGGGTACTGGCAAGATTGCTTAGTGGACAAAGACACTTGCTGCCCAAACCAGCAACCTGAGTTCAGTCCCCAGAACCTACATAGTTGAAAGAGAGATTCAACTTCCTTAAGTTGTCTTCTGACCTCTGCTTATGTGCTATGGCATATGAATACCTTACACATACACAAACACACACACACACACACTCACATATGTACATGTGCACACAAGATAAACAAATAATTTAAAATATTTGATGCCTTATCAGAATGACAAGGTACTTTTGAAAGGAATTGAAGTTAAGTGATACTTTAACCAGGAACAATGATTTTCATCTGCAACCTCACAATATGTTTGCAAATAATCAGTGAGTATAAAATAGTACACTGTGCTGATCCATGATTAAAGTGATTAACCTGTCTAGGAAATGTAAGTAGAATGATTGGATTTGATTCTCTGATGGCTTTCAAATAATTTCCTTAAGTAGTATAAATCTCTATATTGTAATTCCTTATTTCTCCCAAATATATTATACTATAGTTGAGTGTTGTGAAGATATTAATTAAAATTTCATCACAATGCCTAAAGAGTGTCACCACATTTATTTTATAGTGTTCAGCATCTGAGGTATTTCTAACTCAAAAACTATGTGGTAGTTCATAGCCAATGGAAGCAGATGGATCTACAAGATATAAGACTCCACCTAGAGGGACAATCATTTTGAAAAACATCAACCTTCCCACAGAAAAAACATCGGGAATTTAAGAACTTCAAAGTGTAGTAATTTTGTGGTATATGATGATATAAGGATTTACAGATACTATATAACAATTCCTTTTCCTCAACTGTTCAACTTCTCTCTGTCTCTCTCTTTCACTCTCTCTCTCTTACCTGTCTCTATACTATATAGCACCTACCACAAGGGTCCAGATTTGAAAAAAGGCACTGCTTCAGGTTTAAATGTAATTATCATTTGGGAAATACATATTTTAACAATAAGAAAGTCACAGCAGTGAATATTTAATAGCTTAAACATGACCTTGGTTTTAATCTGACTCTTTAAAAATTACAGTGCTTTAAGAATTTATGGACCAAATCTTCAGAAAGATTGACAATTGCCAAGTTTAGGAAACAAAATTCTTTGACCCAGTAAATCATATACCATCTTCCTACCACCTAATTTATCAGGGTCCATCAAATCATACCAAAAATGGGAGGAGTGGGAGATCATTTAGGTTAAAAAAGAATTGCATTTGAATGGCCTATTTTTAGAAACAAAGCAGAAATGGAAGTATGAGCTTTTCCTAGGGACCATATATTCTTCCTGTCTGATCTTGATCCCACACTGCTTCGTTTTTGGTGATATTAAGTAGATGATATTTATCATACTAGAGAACAAACTTCTTGAGTATGAGCACTATTTTGGTGCAATGCACCCATGGAGAGCTAACCTCACCACTTTGCACATGATAACAAAGAACCTCAGTGAGTTGTTCTTGAATGAATGCAACATTTTTGCCTCAGAAGCCACCAGATATGTGCACAGATTTAAAGGAGTTCTCATAGTATATGCTAATTGCACAGTTTACACACACACACACACACACACACACACACCATGTGTAACTATTCAGAATGAATGAATAGAATTTCCAAAATTCATGGAGTAGTTACAGGGTGATCAAGTTACACTGAATCTTGAGAAAATAATTACCATTTTCTTTGCTTAAATTCAGACTCCATGTGAAAAGGGGGATGGGGCATTTCTTAGAAATTAATGTTAATGGTACAGTAGTTTACTTTGAAACATTAGTTTAACAATGTATCTGGGTGTAAAATTGAAACTAAATTCAGTCATTCAAAGCCATTTAACAAGTCTAATTGGGAAAGTAGCATCAAATGGATTTTTCCAGACTTGTTAGACAGTGTTTATCACACAAAGCAGCAGAGGTAGCCCACAATGCATTGATTCTGTCCCACTTTAACTATGGGTAGACAACCTGAGTCAATGTTCAAACAAAAAGTTTTAAGATAAATTGTAACACTTTAGAAAACATTCACCTGGGTGATTTATACCAAATAACAGTTGAAAAAGAAAAATACTTTCAGAGCAACTTCACTGATGTGAATCAGTTTCCTGTTAGGAAACAGACAATAATTTCAAATTCCTGGCTTTTATTGAGGCAACTAATTAAGAAATTTGTGCTAACATTCTTCTCATGAACAATAGCTTGTGTATCATAATTATCTCAATGTTTTAGCTATAGTTGAGTGTAAAAATAGACAGGAGTTACCTAAAAAATGACTGTGCTATATATACAATTCAGCTCATTAGGCTGACATTGGGATTTGCTTTGAGACAGAATTCTATCGAAGCTGGCAATTTCCATGCCAAGTTTTAGCCAGATGCAATTGAGAACGGGTGGGAAATAGCTCAGAGGGAAAAAAGAAATGCTGATAATGAAATTGCTGACAAACTAACTAACCACAGAAAGCTGCCCAGTTCCACCTACTAGAATGTAAACCTCCAGCCCAGAAAGATTGATTTTATTACACAAATGGCATAATGGAAAACCCTCTTGATACTCAAAAAATGAAAAAATAAACAAAAAAAGCACTGCAACATGCACTCTCAAAGTCACTAGCAAACATATTGTTGCTGTAGTAGAAAAAAACTATTTCAACTTTAAAACATTTGAAAAGTCCTAACTTTACTTTTTGGTATGTTCTCTGGAATAACTCCCAGGTATTACTTTATAAATAATGGAAGATTTTTTGCATGGTAGTTGACTGGTTGTAATGTGCCTGTTCAATATTTCTGTGGTTGATTGTGATTTGTTCTCTAGGAAGATCTTCTTAAGCATTAACTTCTATGGTGAAGAATGTTACAGAAAATTGTTTCAAAGCCATGCAATGTTTTCTATTCACATTATACATAGAATCAATGATGAGAGAGATATTTAATTTCCAGGATACAGTTGTCTTGAAATCAAAGGAGAGAATGATGAGATCAAGGATTTTCTAGGATGTTAGTATATTTAATGTTGTCAGCAGGTTTGGCAAATGGGAGACTACTCCACTTTGCTTCCAACAGAGAATACTGTTTCTGCTATTGTCAGATTTTATGTCAAGGAGCTGCTTCAGTTCTGACTTAGATTGCATCCAAGCCATCCTCACTTTACAAGGTCAACATGTACTACTTTGCCTGTTTGTATAAAATTGCATAGAGGTGACCGTGGGATATATCAAGAGTTCTGCATCATGTGGAGAAAGGAGTTCATGCTTTCAGGTTACACGCATTTAATTTTTAATCTCTGCTTATAATTTTCCTGGATCTTTCTGTTCTTATGAATCAATAATTTAGCTCCACTCTATAACACTGAGCGTCTATACCTTTCCTTGTCTTGGTATGAAGATTACAGAAGGAGGTTGTAAAAATTGGCAGCATTACGGAAACTGGGTGTTTCTCTCTTCTGTGTGCCTCAAGACCATTGGGAAGGTTCTTTCTTCCATTGTTGTCCCAAACACACCAAAGCCCCAGCTTCCCCTTTCATCTTTCACAGTTTTCGGAAGGGAAGTTTAACAAATACAGTGCCTGGTATATTGTCATGGTTTGTCAAATTTATGGTGTTATTGTATTTCCATGACATATATGTTTGCACTTATATAGAAAAGTAACAACATATAAATGTAGCATGTGTCATAGTTAGGCATAGGTGTCAACTTGACTGTTTAGAGTTTGAGCTCTGGGCACATTTGTGGAGTGTTTAGCTGATGGGGAAAGCCCAGACCATGGTGGGTGGGATTAGGCCCTGGAATAAAATACAAACAGCTGGTTGAGAGAGTAGGCATCCTTGTGTACACTTGGCCAGACATCTGGTGTGGCAAGTTAAGATCGTCCCTCTCTCAGCCATTTCACAGAGATGGTGTGGCCAGTTCCCTCCGCCTTGGTGTTGGCATGAGCTCTCCTGTCAAAGTGGACTGAGAACTGTAACCAGTAATGGTATGAGACAATAAACCCCTTGTTCCCTTGGGCGTTTGATGGTCATTTATCAGCAACCATGCAGGCAAACTGCAACAACATGTAAAATATGTTGGTGAGGGAAACATCACTAACAATATTCATATAATTTTCTTTAAGCATTATTTTCATTTTATTGTGATACATCATCCACTTTTCACTGTATTAGTTCATGAGGATTGAAACGAAGGTCTTTGTTACTAAGGACAGAACATGGTACAAGTCTGACCATTTTCAAAGTTATTTTTTTCACCCACATGGAGAGGATTCATGCAAATTAAAGTGTGATCTATTGAACTATCTTTAAAAAAATTCTTTCAGAATTAATACATGAATACAATGAAGTTGTGCCATTTTCAACCCTTATCATACAACCCCAATGCTCTCCTTTTTCCTACCGCAAACGCTTTTCTTCTATGCCAGTCTCCCTCCTGCTTTCATGCACTTTTATGCATGTGGCTCACTAAGCTTCATCTGGGTTGTCATTAATGCCTGTGTCTGGCACTTCATGAAACAAGAATTGGTGAGTATAAATAACACTGAGATAAGCAGCTTGCCTTCCTCACATTCAAGATTAACCCTCTCAGGGAGGCGTGGGGCCTCAAGATATTTTTCCCTATCATGGTGAAATGTTGTTAGAACAAATCTTTTGTAGACATGTGGAAGTACACATAGGTATGTAAGTTCATGGATGTAGCACATTTGTCATGTTCAGAAGATACCGTATGTTTGCATCCCCATCCTCAGACTCGTGCATTCTCATTCCTCCCCCCCCCCCCAATTATCTGTGATATTCACTGAGCCCTGAATTAGGGGATAACTTGGACATCTTGTTTAGAGTTGAGCAGTGCTCAGTGACTTATTCTCTGTACTTTGGTCAGTTGTGATTTTTATGTATTACACACCTTATGTTGCAAAAGAAAGCTTCTAAGTTGAGGGCTAAGAGCTTCTTTAATCTGTGGAACTGCAAAATGACACAACTAAAATGGGACTTTTGAGTTTTCCTGAACTACTTCTAAGGTTAGGGTTGCTAGTTCGTATCTGTAACCTTGGATCTACTCACATGAGAAGGAGTCTCTGCCTCCACAGAGAAAAGCCACCCTGGAGAAACACAGAACAAATAATAACAAAATTGATAGAAAAATCTAGGGAAATCCAGCCTTGATGAAAAAATTGCTTGGCCTTATCCCTGCTTGTGGATGAATAATATTGGAAATTTTAGATTTCTGAGCCAAAATTCATTAGAGTAAACTATTACCATCATCTTTTGTCATTATCAAACACTGAAAGGACAGAAAAGTAATATGAAAGAAAAACTTTGAAAAAATCTTTGAAGTTACTAACATTGAAAAGATGGGTATATTTTGCTACATCTCCCACAAACTTCAATTCCAAAATTTACTACTAAAATTTCTGAGAGAAAAATTTCTCTGTAACAGTGTTAAATTGGACCATTTATTTCTAGACTGCTTTGAAATCATGACACTTTATTGAGTTCATGACTTCCAATAACTTTATTATTTGGCATACTGTAATTCTATTTTTAGAACTTTGTGACAGCCCTTGGCATTTATGTAGACAATATGAACTGTCACACAGACAGGATCAGGATCATGGCCTTAGGCTCCCTTTTGTGTGATGACAATTCAATTGGCAAAAAGAAAAAAAATGTAAAATGGTTTAAGGACTAGAAAAAAAAACCTGTATTGTTTCTGAAAATTTTAAACTTTATTTTGTGTGTGTGTGCATGTGCATGTGCATGCTTCTCTGTGTGTGTGTGTGTGTGTGTGTGTGTGTGCGTGTGTGTGTGGTGTATCAGCGGGTACTGTGTGTCCTCATGGAGGACTAAGCATGGTGTTGGGAATCTTCCTGGATTGCTTCTACTTTTTCTTTACATTGCTCTGGATGCCACTGACATTTCCACCTGTCATTTTTAGGTGGGACCTGTGATCCAAACTCAGGATCTTCTGTTTGCTAGGCAGAGTCTTAACCCTGAGCAATCTCTCCAGTGCTAGACTTTCATTTTAAACTAATAGCTTTGCTCATTGTAGAAATCAATGGTTTTGGGATCCTGTAGGCAGACCTTACTGGAACTCATGGTGTTTTGTAAGCATGCTCATGCATACACAATACACGTGTGCATGCCCATGTGCGTGCGTGTGTGTGTGTGTGTTCATATGTACATGTATGTACAGGCAGGCATGTGTTCAAAATTGTACTTGAGTTTATGTTTCTGTGGAGACCCAAGGGTATCTATTGAATTCTGTGATTATATTTGGTTATGAGAAATCAATCTCATAGAAAACAAGTTTAAAAGATTGAATCTTGCCCAGCTTCTCAGACTAGAAGACTTTTAGAAATATAAGTGTTTATCAAGTTGAAACTGATCTGGAAGCTTCCTCCTTGTTTCATAATACCCAAAAGCTGCTGGAGGAGAAAAGGAATCAGCAGTCTTACCGAACTATGAAAATTGCAAACTACAATAACAACCACCTTAGCAGGAGATGACAGTCAGTACAAGAGTGGCATGAATGTTATGGGAGTAACCAACAGTTCTTGATTGGATGAAATACCTGCTCTTCAGTAGGGATCCCATTCCTGGTAGTGTAAATTAGGCCATGGATTTATGAAAGGGGAGAATAATTTTCTAAGATTTGGTTATAGGGACTTGATAATAAACTGCCTTCTAAACATTTATCATTATATCCATAGATTAGAGGTACTCTCAAACACTTTATCCAGAAGTTTCCTTTGGCAATGGAAGGTGTCTTATACATAGAATGACAATTGATAAAAGTTCAGAACATTAATGGCTTCAAGTTGCTCAACCCTAAACAAAAAATCCAAGTCATTCATTTCAGGAATCATCATGAAAGGGGGCAGGAAAGATGTGAGAACTTAAAGGTGGGGAGGAGTGTAGACAAATGGCATCTTTGGGACCTGAAAAGGCTGCAGCTTCCATTAGCTCACTGTAGCTGTCCCTTCTTCCAAGTGACTCGCACAAGATTTGGCCTATCAGCATTTCACCACGAAAAGGGAAAGACCATCTAAGATCCTTAGAGGCAAGGGATTAACAGCCACAATAGTGTTCCTATACTAAATGGGAACACAAAAAAGAGCTCTAGGTAATGCTACTGAGTCCTCATACCTCATCAGAGAGAAGGACCCAGAGGGAAGTTTGACATGCACACTAAAGAATGCTCCAGGGATGGGAAGGGGAATGGGAGAAAGGGGGGGAGGAGAAAGGAAGGGGAAAAGGGGGGAAGGAACAAGGGGATCCAGGGAGGGGTGGAAGGAGGGAGGGAAATGGGGTACCTATCAAGTTTGTATGAGTGGAAAAAATAAATTAATTAATTTAAAAAAAGAAAAGGGAAAGACCTCCAGAGACTCCCACCACCTCCTTGAGATACTATTGAAGTTTAATGCTACATGGAGGTTGTGGAAAAGGGGAGCTACTTTACCCAGTGGTGTACTCACTTATTGATCATTCTTGCTCCAGCAAGCACACAGACACATGCCATTAATGGCAACTCAAAGGAAACTCAGTAAGCCACACACATGAAAGGGCATGAAAATACGTGGGGGACTGGTGGAGAAGAAGAAAATTTGCAGTGAGAAAAAGTAGGAGATTTGGACCAGGTAATGAAGAGAGAAAATGACATGAATTCATCGTATTCATGCATAAATCTCTAACAGAATCTAAGTGAAAAAGATCTGGATTAGTACTGTTCAATTGAAAGTAGAGGTCATTATGTTAAAATACTTCATTGTTCACAATTTTGAGTATTGCTACTTTATTTTTCTTTTTTCATTTTCATTTGTATGTATATGTTGGGAGTGAGTGCATATGTGCATGCATGTGCATGCCTGTGATGCCTCTGTGTGTTTGTGTGTGCATGTGTGTGTATACATGCATGCATGCATATTTAAGGGCCAATATTTGTATAAGGAATTATCTTCAACTGTTCATCCATCTTATATTTTTAAGACAGGGTCTGAAATCCAAAGCCCAGAGCTCACTAATAAGGATAATATGGCTAGCCAATTTGCCCTAGGGGCTCTTGGTTTCTACCTTTGAAGACTGAATTTACAGTCTGACTGCTGCACCCAGAGGGCATTTTATGTAGAATCTGGGGATTGGAATGCCAGTCTTTTTGATTTCATATGTGCTTTATCTGCTGAGCCATCTTCCCAATCCTCAGTATTGTTACTTCCTAATAGAAGCAAATTAAAATTAAAGCTTTTTGTCTCCAAGAAATAATTGAAGCACCATCAGGAGAAATGGATATACTTCAGATATTACAACAACCAACAGTGCTCTCCGAATAAGAATTCAAATGTTTATAAAACCATGGATCTTTACTGTGCAAATGGCTGAATGACAAAAGACAGCAGGGGGTGGGGAGGAGCAGGGAGTTAAACTCTCATTGAGTGTCATTAGGAGAGGAGCAAACATTGTAGGGGGTTGGTGTTTCCAGATCAGTGATTCTTTAGCAACCCCAGGTAGATCATGCACTTTAACCTGAAAGGAATGGGTGTCTCAGAAAATGAAAATATTTTGGCCAATAGCCGTTTACATTTTAAACGATTTCCTTCGGTTTTAGTTCTGCTTCTGTCTGACAACAGGACGTCTCTAATAGAAATGTGTTCCCTCACAGTAGAAACTAATACTGAAAAAGATATACCTCTCACATTTCAATTGAAGAAACCTTATTATGCTTTGTTCTGTGCATAGCTCAAAGTGACAGTCTCCCGTGGTCCTAATCACAGGAACCTGGCACAAAAGATAACACAGTCTGGTGCTCCTGTGGGATGGCAGCCAAAACATTTTGTTCTAACTCCTACTGGCAGTCCTTTGCATAGGCAGACAGCCTGCCCTCTGGCCTAAGATTGACTACAGTTTAGCAACCAAACATGTAGCTGCCATTTTTTCCCTCTTCTTCAGGGAAAGCCCCAATTTTTCTATGTCAAATTATAATTTTTAAATAGAAAATAACTTTTTCATACTATGTGATAGTTCAAAGCAGTTTTCAAAGGAAAATGATAGAGACAACAAGCACATTCAGCCTGAGAGAGTGTAGAAGAACCCAGGAGAAGGTAAACAAGGGAAGGTAAGAAGTAAAATCTATGAGGTCATCTGGCACAAACGCTGTGCAATTACTTTGGCAAATGGTAGGAGAAAATGAAGTTTGCATGTATAAACAAGTCAAGAAACAAAAGAGTTAGGAAAGAGAAGAGAAAGAACAGGACAGGTGGCAGAAAAGGACGCCAGAGAATTATATTTGATCAACACACACATCAGATGAGGCCTGAGATGCTTACCAGTTCTTCCATACTATACAGTGATGCAGACCTCTTCTTTCCTATGGAATTCCTATAGAATGTGTGATTGATTGGGTCATGATGAAGTTTCTTAGGAAGTCAATTTCTTTCAATAACTTAGAATGTAAGTTTTAGATAATTCATATGCTCTTGGACTTTTGTCTTTTTAAATCCCAAATAATTCATAAATACTGCCACATTTGTTGTTCTGTTTTGAAGGTTGTGGCTTGCCATAAGGGTATGTGCATGCACTGTACATGTGTGTGCATGTGTGTGTGTGTATGTGTGTGTAGCATACAATCTTTTCCCCTGCTCAGATTTCTAAGAGGTGACTTGATGGTTTTGCAACATTCTCAGCTAAAGGATGTTTCATACTCTTTACTATATACTGCTATTGTGGCAATTCTTCCAACTTTACAATACACGGTTAAAAAAATGAAAGTGGACAGTTTGGGCATTGATTCACAGCAGGGATGCTTTTGTTAATCTTTTATACTTTACAAGGCAAAAGGCCCTTTTGCAGGGCTGATGGGGGTTGGGATGGAGAAAAGGTCTAAGAAAGAAAGCTTTTGGTTATAATGGACAAGAAGTCTAGCAGTCAGAAAAATCAGCATGACACTGCCTTGTTTCTATCTTCCTTTTGTGTGTGAATTGGCTACTAGCACCATCAGGGGGAAAAGTGCTAACCTTTGTGAGAAGGAACTTTATAAGGAAAATATCATTAGATTAAACCACGGGAGAGTCAACACCTGTATCTACATAATCTATCACTTCTTAGTATTCTTCCTAGTTACAGATGTTTCTATTTTATGAACATTCTGATGCAAAACTAGAAAGGTCTAAAAAAGTGGGGAGAGCTGCTCTGAAAAAGAAGAATCTGCGAGGCAATTCAAAACCTCTAATTACTACCAGAATATCCACAATATAAAATTTTCCAAAGCTTTCATGAGTTTTTTCCCTAAAACAGTGGTATAGGATAACAAAAAGAATACCATCAATAAATAAGACAAAAATCTTGAAATATCTTGACGGAAACTTCTTTAAAGAGGCCACAACTTTATTTCTGATATCTGGACAATCCCATGACAGTATCTTTGATATAAAATATGACTTTTATGCACAATCAGTCAAAATTAGAACAAGGAGCTGCATTCAATCAGTATGGATAGCTCATGGCTCCTGATTTACTTTAAAAAGTAGAGTGATAATTCACTGGCTTTGTCAGATCTAATTTGGAGATAACACTGAGAAACAGAGGAATCTTAATTAATTTGTATTTAACATTTTTAAATAGCACATGCTTTTGAAAAACAAACAAAAAAAGGTAAAAGAAGCCTTTCTTTTCATGACCACATTTGAGAAATGTATACCAATAGGATTTTTTGAAGCTTCATCTATATTTATATAAACATAAACATTTTATGTATATCTGTAAACAGATATATGTATATATATATTTACACAAAGCTTTTTCACAAAAGTTGGGATGAATCATATCACCAAATTTCTTTGTAACCTCCTTTTATAATCAACTTTCAAAAAATAAACTACAAATGTGTGTATATGTATACTGTATTTATATTTATGTCCATGTGTGCAGATGTACATGTTGGTCCAAGTGTGCACAATGGCCAAAAGATCAGCATTGGGTGTCTTACTCTGTTGCTTTCTACCTCAGTTTTTTTTTGTTGTTGTTTTGTTTTTTCATGAGAGATACATTAGCTGAACATAGAGCTCATCATTTTAGCTTGACTAGTTGTTCAGCATGCAGCTGAGTTCTATGGACCTCTAGTCACCAGTGTTGAAGTTAAAGGGTGTGCAATCACACTTGATTTGCACATGGGTACAAGGAATGAAATTTGACATCCTCATGGATGTGCATAAACATTTTTTCTCACTGAACCATCCACCAAGTCCCCAAAGATAAACTTTTGTACAGAAAAATAAAAATGTATTTATTTATTCCCTTAAAATGAACACTTGCAATGCTCTCAGATGATTTTTTAAAACTTTATTTAATTTTATTATTGATTCAGTCAGTAATAATGATGAGATCAATCCCAGGTTCTCAAACCTGCTAGGCAAGCAATTTACCACCAAAATATATTCTCAAGTTCAGTCTATTCCTACTGAAAAATAACGTTTCAGTGAATCCTATCTGAAATGTGTCTTTCTACAGTTGTATACAACCTTTATATGATGTGTTCTATCTTTCTGTACAAGTATCAAGCATTCTTAGATATGACCAATAATTGCAATGCATAAGTATAATACAAAGCCATTTTATAAAAATAAGCATAGCCTTCCCCTCCACTCCACTGCCCAGGATGCCCCAGCCGGGCCTCACCGCGCTGCGAAACAGGTAAGCTCGGTCCCCGCCTGCCCCCAGAGCTCCAGGCCGCCCAAGTGGACCCAGCTCCTCCCACCATCCAGCCGGAGCCGCACACAGGGCGTGGGAGGAGGAGGGGCACCCCCACTGTGCCCGGCCCCGCCCTCGGGTGGCCCGGGTTTGAATAGCACCCCTCCGACGCCCCATCCCCCTTCCCCTCCATTCCGCCGCGTGCGGTCCAGCCAGACCTCACCTCTCCGCGACCCAGGTAAGCTCCGTCCCTGCCCGCCCCCAGAGCCCCAGGCCAAAAAATTCAGTTTAGTGAAAAACGCACAAAAATTAAAAGATCTTAAGAGTTAAAATGACAATGCCAAAGTCTAAGTGCAAATCCATGAGAAACAACACTTAAGTAAACAAATCTCCCACTGAAGTAATTAATCCCATAATGTTAGACTCCAACCAGAGCAAACCCATGGAAAATGGCCAAGAAAGCATGACCCAGGATAAAGACCTTCAAAATATGATCATTACCATGTTCAATACTATGAAAGAGAAAATCAGGGAGGCATTAAATAATCAAATCAATCGCTTTGAGGAGGAACACAACAGACACATGGAGGAGTCGAGAAAAACAGTGCAAGAATCAAAAATTGGCATAGAGCAGTTAAAACAGACTCAAGCAGAGTTTAAAATTGAGCTAAAAGACAAGTTATCTTCAACCCAGAACTCCACAGAGAGTCTTATCAGCAGAACTAATGAAGCAGAAAACAGAATTTCAGATCTTGAAGATAAAGTAGGAGTATTAACCAGCTCAATGGAAGAGATTGTTAAAGCCAAAAAGATGCTTGAGAGAAATATCCAGGAGATATGGGACACCCTGAAGAAGCCCAACATGCGTATTCATGGAATACCGGAGCAAGAATCTCAAAATACCACCCCTGAGGAAATTTTTCAAATGATCATCAAGGAAAACTTTCCTCATCTAAAAAACGGACAGGCCCATCCATATACAAGAGGCATTACGCACCCCAAATAGATATGACCAAAACAGAAGCTCGCCACGGCAAATAATAGTCAAAACACTCCACATTCAAGATAAAGAATTGGTTCTGAGAGCTTCAAGGGAGAAAAAACAAGTCACTTTTAAAGGTAAATCTATTAAAATAACAAATGACTTCTCATGGAAACACTAAAAGCAAGAAGAGCTTGGAGAGACATACTTCAAGAATTGAATGAGCAAAAATGTCAACCTAGGCTGATTTACCCTGCAAAACTATCAGTCATGATTGAGAGAGAAAGAAAAATCTTCCAGCACAAAGACAACTTGAAGGGATACATGTCCACCAAACCAGGCCTTCAAAAAATGCTAGAAATGATACTCAAGCTTGAAGAAAAAAACAGGCATATCCAGGAGAGCAGAAGGCAAGTATAACACCATTAAAAGTGAAACAATATACTTATAAAAACTACTAAACATAATAAATGTCTGGAATCAAAAATAGTTTCACCATTATAACACTAAATGTTAATGGAATTAACTCACCGATCAAGAGACACAGATTACAAACTTGGATTAAAAATTACAATCCATCAATCTGCTGCCTGCAGGAAACCCATCTCACCACAAAAGATAGGCACGCTCTAAAAATAAAAGGCTGGTCAACAATTCTACAAGCTAATGGAAGCAGAAAACAGGCAGGGGTAGCCATTATGCTATCAGACAAAGTGGACTTCAAACCAAAGACAATTATAAGAGACACGGATGGATACTACATTTTAGTCACAGGTACAATTCACCAGGAACACTTCACAATACTGAACATATATGCACCCAATACGGGCCCCTCCACATTCATTAAGAAAACCCTACAGCGTCTAAAGCAAGAAATCAACCCCCAAACGATAATTCTTGGGACTTCAACACCGCCCTCTCAACATGTGATAGATCAACAGGTCAAAAGCTTAATAGAGACACTTTGGACCTTAATCAAACCCTTAAAGAAATGGACCTTACAGATCTCTATCGAACTTTTCACCCATGCACCAAAGAATACACATTTTTCTCAGCAGCACATGGAACTTTCTCCAAAATAGATCACATACTGGGCCACAAAACGAATCTACACATGTACAAAAAGGTTGAAATTCTAACCTGTGCCCTGTCAGACCACCATGGCCTAAAGCTGGACATCCACAACACAACAAACAAGAGAAAATACACTATCTCCTGGAAACTTAACAATATGATGCAGAATGAGAACTGGATTCGGGAAGAAATTAAAAAGGAAATTCAAGATTTCCTGAAAGTGAATGATAATGAAAATACAACTTACCAAAATCTCTGGGAAACAATGAAAGCTGTTCTAAGAGGTAAGTTCATAGCTCTTAATGCCTACATCAAAAAAATGGAAACATCAGAAATAATCAACTTAACAATGCAGCTTAAAGCTTTAGAGACACTAGAGCAATCTGATCCCAAAAGTAGTAGAAGAGAGGAGATTAGCAAAATAAGGGGAGAAATATCTGAAATCGAGATTAAGAAAACGATAGAAAAAATCAACCAGTCAAAAAGCTGGTTCTTTGAAAGAATAAGATTGATACACCTCTAGCTAAATTAACCAAAAGCAAGAGAGAGAGAACCCAAATTAACAAAATCAGAAATGAACATGGAGATATCACTACTGATACCCAAGAAATCCAGAGAATTATAACATCATATTTCAAAAACTTATACTCTGTGAAGTTTGACAACACAAAAGAGATGGATGAATTTCTAAGTAAACACAACTTACCTAAATTGAATCAGGAAGTTGTGAATTATTTTAATAGTCATATAACATATGAGGAAATTGAAGAAGTAATCTCGATTGTTCCCACCAAAAAATGTCCTGGACCAGATGGATTCAGCACAGAGTTCTACCAGACATTTAAGGAGTTATATCACCAATACTCCTTAAACTGTTCCATCAAATAGCAAAGGAAGAAACACTACCAAATTCCTTCTATGAAGCTAATATCGTCTTAATCCCAAAACCTAATAAAGATTCACTTAAAAAAGAAAACTATAGGCCGATCTCTCTGATGAACACAGATGCAAAGATTCTCAACAAAGTCTTAGCAAATAGGATTCAAAAACATATCAAAAAGATCATTTACGGGGACCAAGTAGGCTTCATCCCCGGCACACAAGTTGGTTCAACATACGCAAATCAATAAATGTAATTCATCATGTAAACCAATCCAAAGTCCAAGACCACATGATACTCTCGATAGATGCAGAAAAAGCTTTGAACAAGATCCAACAGCCTTTTATGATCAAAACGCTAGAGACAGTAGGAATGGAAGGAAACTTTATCAATATAATAAAAACTGTATACAACAAGCCCACAGAAAGGATTATACTCAATGGGGAACAATTGCAAGCATTCCCACTTTGATCAGAAACTAGACAAGGCTGTCCACTCTCACCACTTCTATTCAATATTGTACTTGAAGTCTTAGCTGAAGCCATAAGGCAAGAAAGGGACATAAGAGGGATTCAAATCGGCAAGGAAGAACTCAAGCTATCCCTATTTGTAGATGACATGATCGTATACCTCAGTGATCCCTAAAACTCCACCAGGAAGCTTCTGGAAATAATTGAGAAGTTCAGCAGGGTGTCAGGATACAAAATAAATGTGCAAAAATCAGAGGCCTTCCTATATGCCCAAAATGAAAGAAGTGAAAAAGCCTTGAGAGAAACAATCCCATTTACTATAGCCCCTAAAAAAATGAAATACCTTGGTATAAACCTAACCAAGGAGGTAAAAGACCTTTACAACGAAAACTTTAAAACCCTAAAGAAAGAAATAGCATAAGACACCAGAAGGTGGAAAGACCTCCCTTGTTCCTGGATTGGCAGAATCAACATCGTAAAAATTGCCATCCTACCAAAGGCAATATAAAGATTCAATCCTATACCAATCAAAATCCCAAAGCAATTCTTCAAAGAAGTTGACCAAACAATCTCAAAATTCATATGGAGGCACAAAAGACCCAGGATAGCAAAGACAATCCTGAGTAACAAAAACACTGCTGGAGGTATTACCATACCAAACCTAAGTCTATACTACAAATCCATAGTTTTAAAGACAGCCTGGTACTGGCTCTAAAATAGACACACAGATCAATGGATAAGGATTGAAGACCCAGATATAAGCCCACAAAATTACAGCCATTTTGTTTTTGACAAAGGGGCCCAAAGAATCCAATGGAAAAAGAACAGCATTGTCAACAAATGGTGCTGGCAAAACTGGATCTCCACATGCAGAAGATTAAAGCTGGACCCGTACTTGTCACCAGGTAGAAGACTTAATTCCAAATGGATCAAGGACCTTAATATCAGGCCACAGACTAAAAAACCATTGTTGAAAGGATAGGGAACTCCCTTGAGCTGATTGGGCTGGGCCAACATTTCCTAAACAGACATCCAATGGCACAGTCACTGCTACCAACTCTCAACAGTTGGGATCTTGTGAAATTAAAGAGCTTCTGTTCAGATAAAGAGATTGTAACACGAGCTCAAAGGCAACCCGCAGAATGGGAGAAAATCTTCAATAACCACATATCTGACAGAGCTCTACTGTCCAGAGTGCACAAAGAACTTAGAAAACTAAACTCCAAGGAAAACAATGGCTCAATTAAAAAATGGGCCCTGGAACTTCAAAGAAACTTTACCAGGGATGAAATTAAAATGTCTAACATATATCTTAAAAAATACTCCACTTGCTTAGCCATCAGGGAAATGCAAATCAAAACTTCCCTGAGATATCATCTCACCCTGGTCAGGATGGCAAAAATCCACAATACAAACAACAACAAATGCTGGGGAGGATGTGGAGAGAGGGGAACTCTGCTACATTGCTGGTGGGAATGCAGGCTCATACAGCCACTCTGGCGAGACGTCTGGATATTCTTAAAGAAATTAAAGATTGAAATGCCATATGACCCTGCTACCCCACTTTTGGGAATAACCCCCCATGCAGCAGAGGTTCGCCTTGATAGCACAAGCTCGACCATGTTCATAGCAGCACTGTTTACAATAGCAAAGTCATGGAATCAGCCAAATGTCCAACAGTTGACAAGTAGATAAGGAAACAGTGGTACATCTATACAATGGAGTACTACTAAGCCATCAAAAATGATGAATTACTGGAATTTGCCGGGAAATGGATGTCATTAGAAACAATTATATTAAGTGAATTATCCCAGACCCAGAAAATTAAGCGCCGTATGTACTCCCTAATAGGTGGCTCCTAGTACCAAACCCACCCAGCCCACCTAGAGACAGTAATTGCAAGGATTATGAACAGGAGGGATGGGGTAGGAGGGCCACACCAGAAACAAGGAGAAAAGGGACCATGTTGCAGCAGGGAAAATAGGCCTCCACCAAGGACCCAAATAAGTAATGAGACATCTGATTAAGTTCACAGAATTTTGTTCCTGATCATTTACTACTGAGGGGGTGTGATCTCACCAGAAGAGGAGGGCATATAGTCTGGCAGATAAAAAGTAACCATTTTGCAAATGGGTGATAGACCCCTCCCTTACTATGATTTCCCACTTTTATTCATCTACCTTTGAATGTGCTTTTATCACAAGACTCTAGTTTAACAGCTTTTTGTCTCTGGCCAGGGGGTAACATACAATGCCCACCAGGATGGAGTGAAGGGCATTGCAGGAGCAGCAAAACTGCAAAAGAAAATCAACAAACCACAATCCAGAACTTCAGAGACTCTATATCAACCACCTAGAACTAGGCCAGCTTAATCTCTCCCCATCTTGAAGCTCAGGGAAATTTGCGGAAGAGGGGGCGGTAAGAGTGTAATAGCAAAAGGATGGGAGGAGCAGTGATATGTAAGGTACTCCATACTGGTTAGGGCTGAAGCAATCATAATTGGACTTTTCATGCCCTGCGTATTGTCCAACACACTGTTGACCTCACAAAGTCTAGCATCTGCTAAAGGCACCAAGATCCTTGGAGGCAAAGGATTGGCAGCCACAGCAGTGTTCCTATACCTAAGGGGAACACAGGAAAGGGTTCAGGGAAAGGCCAATGGGTCCTTGTATGTCATCGGAGAGGAGGGCCCAGAGGAAAATCAGACATGCACAAGAAAGTACTCTCTGGGAATTGGGGCGGGAGGCACTGGGGGATGGGGAGGGAGGGTGGTGGGGAGGGGGAGCAGGGGGTACGGGGGGAGGAGGAGGGAGGGAGGGAACTGGTGTACCTAATAAGTTTGTATGGGCTGAAATAATAATAAAAATGTATTAATAAAAAAATAAAATAAATAAAAAAAAGCATACCTGACACATTTAGTCTACTTACAGAATAAGCATCATGATTTCCCTGTATTTTCTCATGTGATCCCTTCCTCTCCCATTCTCCTACCTCTATGGCCCACAACCAGTTTCCAGTTCAATACCTGTATTTGATTTGTTCAAAGGTTTTCTCTCCTTCATATATACCTAAGCCACGTACTCACTTTCATAATTTGGACCCTTATAAACTTTATTCTATGTACTCTGCACTTATCTTTTCCACGATTACTATATTTAGAGTTTACCAAAAACACTGTGTGCTCTTAGGATTCTATTATTTTCCCCTATGAAACATTCCAATATACAAGAGTTTCAGAATTGTATTTTCCATCTTCTGGCATTGTTAGTATTCATTATATAGCTATTCAAATGTCATAATACATTGAAAATTTTTTTCCAGAATGACTGTGGAAATGTAAACTTTCGGGGCTGGAGAGGTGGCTCAGGGGTTAAGCCTCTGCCTTGCAGGCAGAAGGTCCTGAGTTCGGATCCTAGACCCCATGTATAGACTCCAGGCGGAAGCGGGGGCGGCCTGCGTTTCTGGTCCTGGTAGGGCGGAGCCTTTGAATCCCGGGACAGAGTAAACAAGAAGGAGGCGGTCCATGGTGGTTCCCGAATTAGTCTGTGATTCTACACACACACACACATACACGCACACGCACACACATACATGCGCACAATTGAATAAATAATAAAAAAATTAAAAAAAGAAATGTATACTTTCCTAAATAGAGCATTTAAATATAAATATTATCATTGGTAATTCCTAATTTATTCGGATGTCATAATCTTGACTAATTTGGGGAATATAGTTATTGGTTTAGTTTTGTGACTTTCTCTCATTCTTAATGTTAGCACTTTTTTTTTGTATTTTGCTGTTCCTTTAGTTTTCCCTACTCTGTGACCAAGTTCATGCATTTGTCAAACTCTCTATTAGATTTGTTTTCTTTTTTATTAATTTGAGAGAATTCCTTAATATGATTAGCTCTTAAATTTGTTTTTTTAATGTTTTTTATTTATTCAATTGTGTGTGTGTGTGGGTGTGTTTGTATGTATATGTGTGCTTGTTTGTAGAACCAGGGGCAAATTCAGGAACCACCATGGACCGCCTCCACCTCCTCCTTGTTTACTCTGCCCCGGGATTCACAGGGTCCGCCCTACCAGGACCAGAAACGCAGACTGCCTGCACTTTGGCCCGTCGTCTATATGAGGGGTCTAGGGTCCGAACTCAGGACCTTCTGCCTGCAAGGCAGAGGCTTAACCCCTGAGCCACCTCTCCAGCCCAAATTTTGTCAGTTTTATGTGATAGCTATCTTTGTCTCTCTCAGTTTCTCTCTCTCTCTAATTTCTGGTATGTCTTTTTAGTTTCTTCATGTGTCTTTTCATGGAGCCATTCTTATTTAATATAATTAATTTGTTCTTATTGTATTTCGTGATAAGCCCCTAGTGAATCTTTAAAAATTCATGTTTTTACTTTTAAGTCATGAAGTTATTATTCTGAAACTTTTCCAGTTTTACCCTGTTTCTTTAAGTCTTTAATGAATGAAAGGTCAACATAGCATTAAGAGAGACAAGGTTGTAGTCTTTTCTAATATATAGCCAGTTGAAATAGTCCAGTCTTTCCTCAGTATTAAGAAGTTTTCAAGGTTCTCCAGTGGTTTTTTGTGAATGAATGAAAACCTTCAAATCTTCCTTATCATTCTAGATTGTAATTAGGCCATGGTGTCACATGTCTGTAATCCCAGTACTTTTGAAATAGAAGTGGGAGGAACTGGAGTTTAAGACCTTAAAACCAGTGAAATTTACGTAGTAAGTCTGAATCTAACCTGAGCTACACAGTGAAGCAATATAGAAAGAAAGATTGAGAAAGAGAGAGAGGGAGAGGGAAAATATTGACAGATACAATTTATGTCAAACAGAACTCTGTATCACAAAATAAATACCATGCTGTTATCCCTAATACAGATGCAGTCTCTTGTATCCTGTGACCATAAGGCAATTGTATCTGCTAGACCTTAGTTTCCTTTTTGAAAGAAATTAGGTGTGTGGGGAAATGTGTCCTGATGAACTCTGCATCTATAAATGTTCTTGAAGTTTTTTCGAATGGTGTTCTAGTGTCAGACATATCAGTAAAACACAATTTGAAGGCATGTTCAGAGACTCTAAGGATCCAAAATTACAGAAATATTTCTATTTATAGAATTCAATTCTGGAAATTTGTATGTTTAGTCTAGCAATTAACCCAATAGAATAATTGCCTTTAGTGAGTATGGAAGGAACCTAGTACAAAGGTAAAAAGGAGAAAGAACATTAAAAATAAAATCTGATTAGTGCATCCTGCCAAGGGACCCTGGGACTGACCCAGGTTCCATTATAGAAACAAACTAAGTGCACAAATGTTCTAACATGTAATTTGCAAATGAAACCAAACTTAACAAGAAAACTGATGGATACCCTGGCACATACCTGAAAATCTTTTCAAAGATTTACCCTCCAACAAACTTTCATGCTGAGACATTGTGATGGGAAGGGGGAATGTCCTCTACATGAACCAATCAAGAGTCATTTAGTATTTGAGAATCAACAGGAACTGACACTCCTATTAGCATAAAAATGCTTTAGAATGTCAGGGACACCACAATGTGACCATTAATACTGCATTAAGTCCAATTATATTCCTTAGCTTGAAAAATCATTTTTTAAAATAATAGTATTTGGAGTCTTCCTTAAAAGTCTGCAATTGAAATATGTTGGCATTGTTTTTAATTCGATTGACCAAATTTAAGCTAATACATATTCCCAGAAACAGTGCATTGCTTTTTATTAATTATAACAGCAAGTGACACGCGTGTTTCCTATTTTAATCTCTTAGTTCATGGATCTTCAAAATCAATTAGGACAATTATAAATGACCTTAATATTTTCATATGAAGAATGCAGAGCAAACTTTTAAAATTCTTTCCTTATTTTTAAATATTTTGCAAATATGATTTCCCAGAGGAAATGATTTGTCATACACACAAATGATATACTAAATCTGTTCTAATTTTACAGAAGAGTCACTTTTCTATTAATTTTTATTGACAATAATCAATATTCAATCAATCCTTCAACTTTAACATACATGATTTTATCTTAGTCATTCTGAAATGAAGTATAAAGAGCCTAACCTATAATCATTCTACAAATGGTAACTCTTTGTATAAGCAGATATGACCTCTTGGAATACTGGAGCTGAATGTTATTTTGAAACATTAGAGACAGTTGCTAAATCAGAGGCTGAAGGAGCCAGAGAAACGGGAAGGAAATAAAGAACATTTGATGAAGTGACTTACCTGGTTTACTAGAGATCAGTAGAAGGCTGAGCTCATGCCAAAAGAATGCAATGTAACTTTTTCCCTATAATCAGGGAAAACACACAAAGAAAGCTTTTCTCATTCCTGAAACAAACAAGCAAACAAAATAAGGTGAATTCAGCAGCCAAAAGAGTAGCTGCCATAGTAATACAAAAGGAGGTTCAGAATGGAAACGCAGAGCAGATTAATACATGGGCCTCACACCTCTGGAGAACAAGGTTTATTTCCAGCTCTTGTCACAAATGAAATGAGTTTGACGGTCTGTAGTGAGCAGTAATGCATGACACACCAATCTGCTCAAGTCCTTGCCAGAGAAAATCAAGAGTGTTCCATCTAGAACAAAGTTAATCCTATTTGATGGGAAAAGAACTCATCTTGCAATTCCTTTAAGTATCTGGGGAGAAAAAATTCTTACAGATAGTGAGCATCGTGAATTGCAAGATTAGGAACAAGCTGCCCTCGATCTCATTACTCTACCTGGTTGACTGGTCAGAAAGAATTTTGAACCCCCAAAATAATAATCTTTCATATTTTTATTAGTGGCAAAGTATACCGGTGTATCATTAACTCATGTGTTCTCTCCAAAGTGGATGCCTGTGCACTAAGAGAAAATTGTCCAAGGGTGTATTTTATCACTCACCTATCATTGTGTGATGCCTCTGATCTTGAGGGACCTCAAATTATTGATTTTTAAGGTTCAAATAAGAAACCTCAAATGCAATATAATATTCTTTGAGAGGATATTCCTGGCTACCAACTTCGTAGTTCTATTTTCAAGCAGTTGTTCTATGCTATTGGTTCATAAGGATCCATCCTCTAAACATAATGTACTCAGTATTTTCAGATTGCCTCTCATATAGAGACAGAAAAATTCACTGCTTAAAGCATTGTTCTCTGTGTGCAGTGGAGTTCCAATCCCCCTTTCTCTACTGGTCCAATAAGCTATGTGATTTTGTTCATATATCAGTTTCTTCATTTGAGCCTAGAAATTATTCCCCTGTGATAAAATCTTGCAAAGACTTCAGGGGATTAACCATAGTCCTTGTTTTTAACACTAGAATGTTGTGAGAAATTATGATTCAAGACATGTATTAATGCCAAATCTCTCTGACCAGTCATTGCATCCCAAAAGACATGAAAAACATTTGTTTGTTCACTGAGCCATCATATTCATGACATGTAGATCTTCAAAAACTCAGAAAGACTGTTCACATGATTCTGTCTTGCCAAATGTCTCTGTTTTAGAGATGTCTATTCATATGTTAAAATCTATTTTAAAATGAAAAGTGTGCCCTGGTATACAACACTTGACATTGACTAGATCAAATACACAAATAAATAGAAATTAATGTTTCTAGGAGAAACACTGAATAAAAACTATCTGTTCAATAGTAAAGCAGAGACTATTTCCTCTTATGCCCATAATAAATGGTATAATATGTATTTATGAAATATACTGTATTTTAGATCACACATATGGTAATATGTGTGTTGCAGTCAGCCTGCAACATTGCTGATAAATGACCATCAAATACCTTAAGGGAATAAAGGGTTTATTTCCTTGCGATAGTCCATTTGCAGTTCTCCGTCCACCTTGACAGGAGAACACGCACCAACACCAGGGCCGAGGGAACTGGCCACACCATCACTGTGTAATGGCGAGAGATGGATAATCCTTACTTGCCAGACCACTATGTCTAGCCTAGTGAACAGAAGGATGCCGACTCTCTTCACCCAGCTCTCTGTGATTTGTTCCAGAGCCTAGTCCCACCCACCATGGCTGACCTTTCCAATCAGCTAGACAATCTCCTGCAGGTTTGATCTGAGCTTGACTCAACCATCAACTCTCTACAACTATACCCAGAGCTCAAACCCTCAATACTCAAGTTGACACCTGTGCTTAACTATGACAATGTGTCTGGTGATTTCTTGAATTTTTACTGAGAAGACAATGGTACATTTTTTAAAGATTTATTTATTTAATGTGTGTGTGTGTGTGTGTGTGTGTGTGTGTGTGTGTGTGTGTCTGCATGAGTGTCTGTGTATCAGAAGGCACTATGTGTGTCTGTGGAGTCACAGGAATGACTTCAGGAATTACCCTTGATTGCTCTACCTCCTCTTTGCTTTGCTGTGATGTTTCTGGGCTCCAACTTCCAGGATTGGAAGTAGAGGCTACTGCCAGTTCTTCATGGCATTTTTTTTATGTGGTAATCTGGGACCTTAACTCAGGACCTTTAGCTTGCAAGGCAGATGCTTAACCCCTGAGTCATCTCTCCAGCCTCCACTACTTTAAATAACAATGGTGTGCATATGATTGGTAGTTGGACAAGCTTTTGGAGGTCTGACTGACATATCATGCCATTATTTATTCAAACACAGAATGCTAATTATAACATATGATGGCAAAGGATAACTGATACAGTAAAATAGCAAAATAGAGTGGCTAACACAAGATACTGGTTTATTTATGAAACAAGTTTGTATGCTTCTCATATACCTCTATTGGATTTTCTTTTTTCTTTTGCAAAATTTTACATGGGTCATTGGTTCTTCTATCTTTTATTGAGTAATCATTTAGTGAATTACCTTCACTTGCATCATGAAAGGCACACAGCTTGTATGTCACATCAAACAGAAACAAAATTTAAGAAAATAACAGAGGTTGTCTTATCTTTTGGCACACTTCATCTTTATTTCCATCCCTGTAGTAGATGAAGTTCAGTGATAAGAGTATTTTCCTGGCATGTATGTGGCCCCAATATTTCTCCCTAATATTTTTAGGTGGTATGCTTTGTTAGGGGCTAACCAAAAGGTTTTGTAAATAGAGTGTAGAAACTGAAAGTTGGTGGTTTACCAGACCTAATTGGAATCAGCTCAAACCAGCTTCCATGATCTCCTTGATGAAAAAACATGGGCAAATATTTGGACTGCTCATATTATATGACCACAATACGTGATTTTGGTATAAAATGGAGGTTCTGA
Organism: Typhlomys cinereus; assembly: GCA_023101885.1. Taxonomy (NCBI): domain Eukaryota; kingdom Metazoa; phylum Chordata; class Mammalia; order Rodentia; family Platacanthomyidae; genus Typhlomys; species Typhlomys cinereus. The sequence continues at coordinate 976,037 of JALPQD010000387.1, read as the reverse complement.
GAAGAACATGCTCCCTTTCCTGACATTCTTGCCTTAGAGAAAGGTATAGGACAGGAAATACCAGGTTAGGGAGAACTATAAGTTCCCCGTGCCTGGTAAGATCAAGGTCATAAGTCATTCAACTTGATCTGCCCCAGCTCTAAAAAAATATATTTTCACTTTCTCACCTGCTAAAATAAACTCAGGCTGCTTGATTGACCAATATGTACCATTTGAATTCACCCTCAGAAGCATAAGAGACTGTGGCATTGGTCAGGACTTCAGGAAGCTTAAGACTTCATCATAACAGCACCACTTTTAAGTTAATTAGCATAAAAATAAGTAAAATGAAACCAAAAATATCACACTGAACAGCATAACCTACATACAGGTTTGGTAAACAAGGAAATACAAAGTTCTAAGTTTTGTGTTTATGTTCCTGTCCAAGAAATGGATAATTAATTGGAGGAAAAAATATTTCAGATACATCAAAGGATCAATTTTATGCAGAATATAGTATAGAGATTCTATGGAAAAGATAGGAAACCAGAATAAGATTAAAATCAACACTTGAAGATGTGATGACAGAGATGCATTGTGTTCTATTTATGATTCTGGAAGTAGGGGATGCATATAAATGATCTTTGGACAATGTTTCCTATCTTTATAGGTTTGGAATTTTTCATAATAAAAGGTACAGACCATATTATTGAAAGAGGAAACAAAAGGAAGGTGGGGGGAATCAACACTGGTAAGACAAACAAAAGCTGGGAAGCAGTAGCAAAGCAGGAAAGTCAAGTCTTCTGTTCTTGAAAGTGATTTGTGTGTAATAAATTTCCAATGGTCCATAATCACTGTCATGACCAAGTACTTAAACCATATAATAACAATTTTACTATAACATTGTTGTTGCTATAATGTCTGAAGGATGGACTGTATTCCTGAATGTCTCTACTTTTTCAAAAAAGATCCTCCAATATTGTGACTTCATGAAATTTTTCTGTCTTTTGCGATTTTTTAGTAATAAGAGACCATGAGATTCATCTTAGTGCTTTGTTTTTGATTGCCAGAGGTGGTGCTTAACGTTTTGTAATCCCAGGAATTTTGTGCCAAAATATTTCTTGCTGTAAAAGTATCAGTGAGATTTTAACATAAAACTGGACCCCAGAGTTTAGATTCCTCTCACTATAGTGCATTATGAGGGGGGAAAGATGTTTTTGCAACCATTTTTAACTGAAAAGACCTCAAGTAAGCCACTTACCCTGGCCACATTCATTTCTTTGTTTGTATTATGGAGACAATGGCGCTCACTTCATAAGCCATTGTCTGTTAAAAAAAAAAAACAGGAAAACTGAAGGTAAAAGACATGTAGAAGACATTTTCCCCACCCGCCTGGGACGAGCGCAGTCCAGCCTGGACTCACTGCGACCTAGAACCCCAGGCAGCCCAAGGGACCCAACTCCTCCAACCAGCCAGCCGGAGACGGAGCTGCGCCAGGCGGGGGAAGACCCCCCTGGGCCACACGCCAGCTACCCAGGTTAAATAGCGCCCCTCTACTGCCACATCCACCCTTTCCCTACCCGCAGCCTGGGACACACGCAGTCCAGCCAGGCCCACCCCCAAAAGCCCAGGCCAAATAATTCAGTTCACTGAAAAACGCACAGAAATTGAAAGAAGGTCTTAAGAGTTAAAACGACAATGCCCAAGTCAAAGTGCAAATCCATGAGAAGCAACACCCAAGTAAACAAATCTCCCACTGAAGCAATTAATCCATCCCATAATGATAGACTCCAACCAGAACAAACCCACGGAAAATGGCCAAGAAAGCCTGACCCAGGATAGCAACTTTCAAAACATGATCATTACCATGTTCAATACTACGAAAGAGGAAATTCAGGAGGAATTAAATAACCTCATCAAGCATTTGAAGAGGAACACAACAAACACTTGGAGGAGTAGAGAAAAACAGTTCAAGAAGCAAAAAGAGGCACAGAGCAGTTAAAACAGACTCAAGCAGAGTTTAAAACTGAAATAAAAGACAAGTTATCTTCAACCCAGAACTCAAAAGAGAGTCTTATCAGCAGAACAGAATTTCAGACCTTGAAGACAAAGTGGGAGTATTAACCAGCTCAATGGAAGAGGTTCTTAAAGCCAAAAAGATACTTGAGAGAAATATTCAAGAGTTATGAGACACCCTCAAGAAGCCTAACATGCATATTCATGGAATACCAGAGCAAGAACCTCAAAATATCACACCTGAGGAAATTTTTCAAATGATCATTGTCATAGTTAAGCATAGGTGTCAACTTGACTCTTGAGGGTTTAAGCTCTGGGCACAGTTGTAGAGAGTTGACGGTTGAGTTAAGCCCAGAGCAAACCTGAAGGAGATTGTCTAGCTGCTGGGGAAGACCCAGCCCATGGTGGGTGGGATTAAGCCCTGGATAAATCAGAGAGACCTGGTTGATAGAGTTGGCATCCTTCTGTATACTTGGCCAGACATGTTGGTCTGGCAAGAAAGGATTGTTCATCTCTCAGCCATTATGGTGGCCAGTTCCCTTGGCCCAGGTGTTGGTGTGTGCTCTCCTGTCAAGCTGGACTGTCGTAAGAAAGTAAACTCCTTGTTCCCTTAAGCTGTGTTCTGGTCATTTATCAGCAACCATGCAGGCAGACTGCAACAATCATCAAGGAAAACTTTCCTCATCTAAAAAAAGAGAGTCTCATCCATATACAAGAGGCATTCCATACCCCAAACAGATATGACCAAAATAGAAACTCGCCACGGCAAATAATACTTAAAACACTCCACATTCAAGATAAAGAAATGGTGCTGAGAGCTTCACGGGAAAAAAAGAAGTCACTTTTAAAGATAAACCTATTAAAATAACAAATAACTTCTCAATGGAAACAGTAAAAGCAAGAAGATCTTGGAGAGACATACTTCAAGTATTGAATGAGCAAAAATGTCAACCCAGGCTGATATACTCCACAAAACTATCCATCGTGATCGACGGGGAAAGAAAAATCTTCCAGCACAAAGACAACTTGAAGGGGAGCTGGAGAGGTGGCTCAGGGGTTCAGCCTCTGCCTTGCAGGCAGAAGGTCCTGAGTTTGGATCCTAGACCCCACGTATAGATGCCAGGTGGAAGCGGGGGCAGCCTGCGTTTCTGGTCCTGGTAGAGCAGAGCCTGTGAATCCCCAGGCAGAGTAATCGAGGAGGTGGAGGCATCCATGGTGATTCTCGAATTCGCCTGTGGTTCTACACACACACACGCACACACACACACACACACACACACACACACACACACACGCACACACACAGTTGAATAAATTAAAAAAAAATACAACTTGAAGGGATACATGTCCACCAAACCAGGCCTTCAAAAAATGCAAGAAATGATACTCAAGTTTGAAGAAAAAGCAAGCATATCCAGGCGAACAGAAAGGAAGTATAACAGCACTAAAAGTGAAACAATATACTTAAAAAAGCCACTAAACATAACAAATGTCAGGAATTAAAAATAGTTCCTCCATTATAATAATAAGTGTTAATGAAATTAACTCACCGATCAAGAGACATGGATAACAAATTTGGATTAAAAATCAAAATCCAGGGGCTGGAGAGGTGGCTCAGGGGTTAAGCCTCCGCCTTGCAGGCGGAAGGTCCTGAGTTCGGATCCCAGATCCCACGTATAGACGCCAGGCGGAAGCAGGTACGGCCTGCGTTTCTGGTCCTGGTAGGGCGGAGCCTGTGAATCCCGGGGCAGAAGGAGGTGGAGGCATCCATGGTGGTTCGCGAATTCGTCCGTGGTTCTACACACACACACACGCACACACACACACAGACATACACAGACACACGCGAGCGCACACATACACACGCACATGCGCACAGGTGAATAATAATAATAATAATAATAAAAATTTAAAAAAAATCAAAATCCATCAATCTGCTGCCTGCAAGAAACCCATCTTACCACAAAAGATAGGCACATGCTAAAAATAAAAGGCTGGTCAAAAATTCTATAAGCCAATGGAAGCAGAAAACAGGCAGGGGTAGCCATTATGCTATCGGACAAAGTGGACTTCAAACCAAAAAAAATCATAAGAGACACATATGGATACTACATTTTAGTCACAGGAACAATTCACCATACTGAACATATATGCACCCAATACGCCCCCCCCCATTCATTAAGCAAACCCTACAGCGTCTAAAGCGAGAAGTCAATCCCAAAATGATAATTCTTGGGGACTTCAACACTGCCCTCTCAACATGGGATAGATTAACAGGTAAAAAACTTAACAGAGACACTTTGGAGCTTAAGCAAACCCTTACTGAAATGGACCTTACAGATCTCTATCGAACTTTTCATCCACACACCAAAGATTACCCATTTTTCTCAGCAGCACATGGAACTTTCTCCAAAACAGATCACATGTTGGGCCACAAAACAAATCTCCACATATTCAGGAAAGTTGAAATTCTAGCCTGTGCGCTATCAGACCACCACGGCCTAAAGCTTGACATGCACAACACAACAAGCAACAAAAAATACACTAACTCCTGGAAACTTAATGATATGATGCTGAATGAGGATTCAGGAAGGAATTAAAAAGGAAATTCAAGATTTCCTGAAAGTGAATGATAATGAAAATAAAACTTACCAAAATCTCTGGGATACAATGAAAGCTGTCCTAAGAGGTAAGTTCATAGCTCTTAATGTCTACATCAAAAAAGTGGAAACATCAGAAATAAATAACTTAACAATGCAGCTTAAAGCTTTAGAGACACTAGAGCAATCCATTCCCAAAAGCAGTAGAAGAGAGAAGATTAGCAAAATAAGGGGAGAAATATCCAAAATTGAGATTAGGAAAACGATACAGAAAATCAACCAGTCAAAAAGCTGGTTCTTTGAAATAAGATTGATACACCCCTAGGTAAATTAACCAAAAGCAAGAGAAAGAAAGCCTAAGTTAACAAAATTAGAAATGAAAATGGAATTATCACTACTGATACACAAGAAATCCAGAGAATTATAACATCATATTTCAAAAACTTATACTCTGTGAAGTTTGACAACACAAAAGAGATGGATGAATTCCTAAGTAAGCACAACTTACTGAAATTGAATCAGGAAGTTGTGAATTATTTAAATAGTCCTATAACATATGAGAAAATCATTGAAGTAATCTTGAATCATCCCACCAAAAAATTTCCTTGACCAGATGGATTCAGCACAGCATTCTACCAGACATTTAAGGAGCTAATAACACCAATACTCTTTAAACTGTTCCATCAAATAGCAAAGGAAGAAACACTACCAAATTCTTTCTATGAATCTAATATTGTTTTAATCCCAAAACCTAATAAAGATACACTTAAAATAGAAAACTATAGGCCAATCTCTCTGATGAACACAGATGCAAAGATTCTCAATAAAGTCTTAGAAAATCAGATTCAAAAACACATCAAAAAGATAATTCACGGGGATCAAGTAGGCTTTATCCCAGGCACACAAGGTTGGTTCAACATACACAAATCAATAAGTAAATAATTCACCATATAAAACAGTCCAAAGTTTAAGATCAAAGTTCTCGCTAGATGCAGAAAAATCTTTTGAGAAGATCCAACAGCCCTTTATGATCAAAACCCTAGAGATGCTGAGAAGGTTGGAATGGAAGGAACCTTTATCAATATAATAAAAGCTGTATACAACAAGTCAACAGCAAGGATTATACTAAATGGGGAAAAACTGGAAGCATTCCCACTTCAATCAGGAACTAGACAAGGCTGTCCACTCTCACCATTTCTATTCAATATTGTACTTGAAGTCTTAGCTAAAGCCATAAGATTAGAAAGGGAAATAAAAGGGATTCAAATCAGCAAGGAAGAAGTCAAGTTATCTCTATTTGCAGATGACATGATCTTATACCTGAGTGATCCCAAAAACACCACCAGGAAGATCCTGGAACTAATTGAGAAGTTCAGCAGGGTGGCAGGATACAAAATAAATGTGCAAAAATCAGTGGCCTTCCTATATGCCCAGAATGAAAGAAGCAAAAAAGCCCTGAGAGAATCAATCCCATTTATTATAGTCCCTAAAAAAATGAAATACCTTGGGAGAAACCTAACCGAAGAAGTAAGAGACCTCTGTAATGAAAATTTTGAAACCTTAAAGAAAGAAATTGCAGAAGACACCAGAAGGTGGAAAGACCTCCCATGTTCCTGGATTGGCAGAATCAGCATTATAAAAATGACCATCCTACCAAAGGCAATATACAGATTCAATGTTATACCAATTAAAATCCCAAAGCAATTGTTTAAAGAAGTTGATCAAACAATCTCAAAATTCATATGGAGGTACAAAAGACCCAGGATAGCAAAAACAATCCTGAGTAACAAAAACACTGCTGGAGGTATCACCATACCAAACCATAGTCTATACTAAAAATCCATAATTGTAAAAACAGCCTGGTATTGGCTCCAAAATAGACACACAGATCAATTGATAAGGGTTGAAGACCCAAATATAAGCCCACACAACTACAGCCATTTGATCTTTGACAAAGGGGCCCAAAAAATTCAATTGAAAAAGGACAGCATCTTCAACAAATGGTGCTGGCAAAACTAGATATCCACATGTAGAAGATTAAAACTGTACCCGTACTTGTCACCATGTACAGGAATTAACTCCAAATGGATCAAGGACCTCGATATAAGGCCAGAGACTATTAAAACCATAGTTGAAAGGGTAGGGAACTCCCTCGAGCTGATTGGGCTAGGCCAACATTTCCTAAACAGACATCCAATAGCACAATCTATTTTTAAATATGTAGGACTGTCTTTAGTGTGTGTGTTTGTGGTTAATAAGCTTTTTGATGTTATGTGGATACAGAATAATAGAAATCTACTCTTTTATGTGTATCTAAGAGCAGTTGCATACTGCCCACAAGAATTTCTGTCTCATGCTTCTCATTAAGCAGTGGGAAGATAATGCCTTTTAAAACCTAATGAAGTGAAAAACCTGTGCCAGTACTATCAGAAATGAGCCCAAAGGGAAAATGTCCAGCTCCCATAGTCTGAGCAAATATCAGCCTGTGTTCTGGGAATGCTTTCATCAAATTTCACATGCTACTTAGGGAAGCAGAGTCATTTCGGAACTGTTAAAAATTGTCTTTCTTTTAAGTACACTTTCTATTTGATACCTCCTAAAAGAAAAAAAAAATCTTCTTAAAAAGTAAAAAAAAGTCTTCCTGGAAAGTGTATATCAAAGTAAACTATAAAGTAATGATTGATAAGAAATATTCCATGGACATGTAAAATGTATGACTCAGATTAAAAAAATTATACAATTTTCTCATTAATTCATTCACTGTTTTCACATAACTACTACAAGTCATGTGTTCTATGTGAATTTTTTACATTGAGAATTTGTAATCATTTTGAATATAGAGATAATCTGACTCAAATTTCCAAAAGATTTTCCCCCTTCTGTCATTTAGCAACTTCCCAACTTCATATAATTATGTTCTGTTAGCTCTGCTTCCAGGATCTTTCAGATCCTTTCCTGGTGTTACAGTGCTTTAAATGATTTTAAGAGAAAAACAATTACTATGTCTGTGATCAATTATATAGTGTGGTATCTGACTAGTAAAGGCATGTCAGTTACTCTAAAGCTTTACCTTGAAGCATATATAATCTAGAAAAACAAGGGTATGCAAAACAGCTTTGTTCCCCTCCTAGAACCTCTAAACAATCTATCAAAAATTCAAATATTTAGGAAAAGGTTTGTCTTATTCCAAGTAGAAATACACATTAGGATATTTTAATTCAACCTATGTTGTACTGTAGAATTATTTCTTTAATTATTCAAATTACATCTTCCAACACTGATTATGATGGTTGTTTATCTGTTACATAATTGTAGTAGTACTGTAGAGCTTAATAGCTTTTTTGTCGATGGTCAAAAATGCTTAAAGACAGACTTTTCTTAAATTTTCTTTTTTTTTTTTCCAGTGCTGGGGACCGAACCCAGGGCCTCGCTCTTGCTAGGCAAGCGCTCTACCACTGAGATAAATCCCCAACCCCTTTTCTTAAATTTTCTAACCACTGATAAGAATAAAAATCTCTAAAATCTATAAGAAGAAAAATCAAAGTGCACAGCATTTTAATGACCGCTTTGAATGAGATATAGTCACACACACACACACACACACACACACACACACACACACATACACACACACCTTGTCCTAACAATATGGAAAAGATATTTAAAGGTATTTATGATATACAGTACTTTCATTATCACAGTCAGTTCAAGATGGGGACAATGAACCATAACTGTTGTCTTTTTTTTGAAGTGACTTTAAAAAGACCTTTATACCTTGTAATTAATTGGCCAACTAGGGAAATCAGTTGCAGAAATAAATGCAGTTCAAATAGTATTCCATAGTAGATGACATTTGTTCAGAAACCTTTTTTATCTGAAGACTATTAAAACATGCATGAGAAACTACCAATTACTTAGTCCTGACAGAGTTTCTTACAGAAAAAACCGGGGGAATTATCATACAATAATAAAAACACAGAATGTGTTATATAGGGAATGAGATCAAATACCCTTAGTGACTTTATTCACAAGATTCCATATCTAATTAGGCCAATCAATGTGTTTCAGCATCAGTTTAAATAGCTGACTTTCTACTGAAAAAATTAGAGTTTACATGAAATGTACGTGTCTTAATATCACATTAGATGTTTTGCTGACAAAAAGTACTTTTCATTGCTATATAACATTCATGATATTCATCTTAAAGTACAATGGTAGATGAGAAGGTATTAGTCTTTGCATTTCCCTAAATTTATTGCAGAAGGAAATGTTTGGAACACATGATGTAGATGAAAGTACATTTTTTTCCTCTCTCCTTTTGAACTGAAATCTATAGTTGAGCTTCACTCATCAGAGTCTTTCTTATCCCAAACCAACTATTTAAATGAGGTCATTTTGCAAGGCATGAATATATACATGAAATGCTTTTCGTTTTCCCTCTCATTTGACCATCACTTTATTCAAATTAATTCCATTTGGATAACTGAAATCTGACTGTGTCAGGCAGATAACAGTCAATACTACAACTTCTGCCACCTTGTTTTTCTTAATCCAATTGTTGATGGAGAGCACAACATTCCTAATACATTTCCTTCAGTTCAGTCTCATTTTAACTCTTTGTTTGTTCCTTGTTATCAGATACAAAACAGGACACTTGAAGAAGCAGTAGAAAATTATTCAACCCTCATCTTTCTTAAAATTGAATGACTACTGGCCCCTGAGTGTGTGGGGAATTGTCCTCATTCATTATTCATAACAGTGTTAATATTTGTAGAATCAAGATAGATAGTGATAAATCTTTGTCAGGCAAAAGGAGAAAAATAATGAAGTTCATACTGGGAAAGCAATGTAATCACAGTTTCTTCATACAGATGCTTTTCCTGTCTAGCATTCATAAGCCTGGGGGAAACAGAGTTAACAAATATTTTGGCCTTAAGAAAAACATTCCAGTCATCTTTAGGGTGGGACACTTTGGTGATATGATTAAAATAACTGACAGTACTGATGTCAAACATGCGTGTGTGAAAGCTAGCATTCACCAGGTGTACATGTAAACCAAGTACACAAGGATAGGGAGTCCTGGGTCATTCGTGACTATATAACAATTTTTAGACCAACCAGGAATATGTGAGTCTCTGTCTCAGAAAAAAAGGAGGGCTGTGGGAGCAAAAAAAAATAAATACCTAAATTCTTTAGGCATTCATTGAACTGATTTCATCTTCTTTGAGCTTCAGTGGCTACTAGAACACATTCGAGAGTGTTTGAAAAGGATCAGTAACAAAGTTTGCCTAATATTCCAAAGACCCCACCAGAACTAGTACTCATTAAAAATCTTCTTCACTTGAATACATAAGCCACATTTAATAAAAATTAAGAACTTTAATATTCATTGATACAACTGTGACAAGTGTCTTTAAAACAAAAGATTCTTAAGATGATTTTCACAAAAGTGACAGAGGCATGGCAGTCCTAAACCCACAACAGAGTCAGTTATTGACACTAAACTTACCGGGAACTTATGTGTCTAATGATCAGGTATAAAGTAAGGAGAAATCCATGGGGTCCCATTGATGGACACATGGATTAATGGACAATGGGCAACTCACAGTGTCGAGGAGGGGAAAATGACCAGTTTCATTCACATCGAGGAGTCTACTGGGTTCCAAGAGAAACTCCAATGCCCAGAAGACTCCAGCTGAATGCATTATGTGCAAAACAAAACAGAAGGACAAGAATATGGTAGGAAAATTGGAAAGAAAGAGAGGAACAGATAAAGGAAGGACACGGATAAAAACAGGGAGTGTTTTGTATACATATAAAAATTTTTTTCCCAATGACATCAATTTGATGGCTATGACATAAGGTTAAATAAAGATATTTTCATATAAGTTTATAAAGCCCTTTGAATATATCCCTCCCCCACTGCTTTATCTTAGCATTTCTACCCATTTTTCTTCCCCAGAACTTGTTGGTTTCATTCCTACTTTCATGTCATATGCAAATATGAGGCAAATAGCTTCTTATGTATTTATTTATCAGAGGGAGAGAGAGAGAGAGAGCCAAGACATACGCTGTGGGGAGGTAAAAGGATAATTTTTGGAAATTGGGTCTTTCCTTCTACCATGTACACTCCCAAGATGGAACTTATGAGGCCAGGTTTGCATGTAGGTGCCTTACGAGCTTACCTATCTCTCTGGCCATACATTCTTTGTGAAAGAATAGCATTACCACAAAAAGGATTTTTAAGGCAGTGGAGGACATTACTTTTTGGAAGAATTTATGTCTATTCTAGAAAATAATCATTATACTAATAGCAATTGTTGATGTCTCTTAGAAGGATTCATTTGTTTACACCAATTGGAGTCCAAACTGTCAGTAAAAACTTTTTAAAAATGGGAGAAATCATTATTGTTGAGAGATTAATAAGGATGGTAATATTCTTCTGCATTAGGATCAAAATACTTCCCAAGTTAAGAAATCTGGAAATATGAGTAAAAATAGAAAGATAACAATTAAAAACAATTATCTCCTTAAGTGTGTCCTAAAGCAATTATCTTTCAGAATCTTGATTGATATCTTTGGTTCTAACCTTATATTTGTATTTTTAAACTCATGAAAAACTCAATAGCTTTCTTTGTCCTTTTGGTGATGGCTGCATTTGTATCAATGCTGTTAGAGTCACACTAGTTTTCATCTTCATAACTTAACTACCCCAATTTGGGCATCTACTGTATGTCTACTTAAGTCAAATGGATTCCAAGTGGCAGATGAAAACACTGAGTTGAATTGACAACTGTAAAATGGACACAGTTTAAATGGTTATGAAATTCTACAGATGAAATATGCTTGTTGGGTCTGAGATTTGTTGCAGTGCATGAATAATTAGTTTTTGATAACTAATTTATGTTTAGAATAGCTTCTTAGAGTGTTTCCAATTAAAATTTTATCAACTCTAAAAGTTCAAATATTCTTTCCCTGAATTTTGGGGTAGTTAAAAATATAAGCTATTAACAGTTTAAAAGACGGTATGCCATTAGCAGTTAAAAAAGTAGTAGGCTCTTAACATTTGCCATCTTTTTTTTATTTCCACTCATACAAACTTAACAGGTACACCGGTCCCCTCCCTCCCTCCAACCTCCCACGGCCCTATGCCCTCCTCCCCTCCTCCCTCCCTCCCCATCCCCCAGTGCTTCCCCTTCCCATCCCGGGAGCATCCTTTAATGTGCATGCCAGACTCTCCTCTGGGTCCTCCTCTCCGATGAGGTGCAAGGACCCAGTGGCATTTCCCAGAACCCTTTCCCGTGTTCCCCTTAAGCATAGGGACACTACTGTGGCTGTCAATCCCTTGCCTCCAAGGATCTTATAGTGCCTTTAGCAAATAACATTTGCCATCTTTAGACATATCTTTTTACTCTTCCCGTACCTGCTAACCTGAAGTGAAGTCATACATTTTTCTTAACTCCAATTCAAGAAGTTAGTTCAAAAACAAATTAGATGATATTAGCAGTACTCTAATTTTGCAATGTAACATTATCTCTAGCACAACCATCAGAAACACTGAATTAGATATTGCATATATGTTTAGGGTGGAACCACTTAAAAATCCATATAGAATATTTAGAAGGAGATTAGAAAAATATTCCACAAAAAGAAACAAACATTCTTATATAAAATAAGAAATCTTACTGTAGCAAACAGTTTTACCTAGCTGACTCTGTTATTGGAATGTAAGCCATATAGTGTTATTGGAGAGTAGAGTTACTTTTCACATTTTCATTCTTGATTTATTACTCCAATTTTATATTCAGTTGTTAACAATCTCACAAAGTCTGTGCAAACATACAGAGATAATGAAAATAAATGGTGCTATAAAATCAGTCAAAATTAACACTCAACTATTAAGATGTCAAGTTACAAACAGTTTAGTTTCATCAGGTATACTATTTTGTAGTACAGTATTGGGCAACTACTTGGGAAATAAATTATTCAGACTCTGTTCCTTTTAGGATTCTATGAACAACTTGTGAGGGCAGCTTCTGTCTCTGCTCTGCCAGAGCATGGAAAATAATTCAGGCTTTATTCTTTTAGACACTGAGTGGCTGTCTGTGATGATTTTAATGTCTCTCTTTTAAAATTTCAGTGTATTTTAATGACATGGTGAATCATCAGTGTTAGTGAAAGGTTTCATTACTCATTGTATCAAGTTGAAATCCTCCATAACTCATTATAGCAGGTTCAAAGAAGATATAACTCCTTTCTAACCTTTCTAACATAGTGCTTATTTATTAAAAATGTATTTATCTTGCCTGGTACGTTAATATGTGTTTTTTTCATAAGAGATGTAATTTTGGTAACAATTTCCAATAAAATTAGAATAGTTTTCTGAAACCTTTCAGACAATTTAGCAGAATATTAATCTTGGAAAATTACTATGCTAATAACGTTATTCAAAGTAAATTCAGCAAAGCATCATGATAGCTAGCATTACTAAAGTGATCTGTAATCCACCATTTGCACTCTTTCAAAAGCAAAAACAGAACATTCCTGAACATCAATATATCCTTGACATCTGCACTTTGAGCCAGACCACAGCTTTCTATTGGTGCTGAAAATTAATTTAAAAGAGAATGTTGAATCAGTTCTAAAGGAAAGGAAGGGAAGTGTTCGATAGCATAGTATCACAATCTATTTGGTTGTCTCTCTGGCTGACCTTAGCTTGATTCTTGGGAGAAAGTAATTAGTGCATTTTGTCAGCAAATATTCCTGTTTTCATTTTTTAAAGAAGCAAAATATTATATTGACATTTTTTCTCTTCAAAGACATGGAACGGTTTAGTGATAATAGCATGGTAAAATTAGCTTACATTAGTGGCATAGTCTGTAAAAAAATGATAGAGGTGTATTTGGTATAAGTCAAATAGTAAGCAGCAAAAATATAGGCTCTTTTTCAATTATATATTAAAGTATGTAAAGGAATGAGAAAACTGCCAACTTCCTGTTTAACAGACCTGAATTTCCTAAGTAGATTGACTTATAATGTGAGATTGAGAAATGGAAACTGCATAGAAAATTAAATATTTTATGGAACCTTTGAAAGGTTGTTGACACACATTTTTGTATACTTATGTTCCTAGCAGATATTACTTCAGATTTACCTTTTATCTTTTTTAATTTGGTTGAAAAAAAGTTCGAAGATCTAAGAGAAGCAAATTTTAAAAATGGTGTGCTATGCCTATCAGCTGCTGGTTTTATCGAGTAACTAGGATCCCTTAGGCTTCCTTCACAGTTCCTGATTTGGATGATCTCTGGTGTTCATGGTGGATATTTTATGACTATGGCAAGAATGTACCACATGGATCATGAAGGTGACAAAACTGGGTAGCAGAACAGAGAAAATGTAGTGTAATGAATTTCTTTTCTTTCTTGATTTTAAAATATTCATATTTATTTATTCATTTATTCATTAATTCATTCGTTTATTTATTTATCTATTTATTTATTTATTTATTTATTTATTTATTTGAGAGAGAGAGAACATGCATGGTTCACAGATAGAGGTAAGAGGAACAATTTTTCAAAAGCCAGTTCTTTCCTTCTACTATGTGAACTTCCAGGAATCAAACTTAGATTGCTATGTTTATAAGCAGACACCTTAACCACTGAATTATCTTACCAGTCCATATAATAATTTTTTTTTTAGTGTGTGTGTGTGTGTGTGTGTGTGTGTGTGTGTGTGTTAGAGAACACTATGTGTCCTATAAAATAGCAAGGGTGACTTCAGGAATCATCCTGGATTGCTTCTACCTCCTCCTTGCTTTGCTCTGGGATTTCCTAGGCTCTGACCATGACAGCTTGAACTGCAGGCACCACCTTTTCTGCCTGGCAATTTTTATGTAGTGTACCGAATTTCTTGATAAGTGTGGAGCCCATCAGCCACCTTTCCTGGAGCCCAGCCCCATTTCCACACTATCGTCTGTTTCATGAGATAATACATGCCAGACAAAATGAACTTGTTAGAGTCAGAGACCCTGTTAGTAGAATTTAATGGTGTTTTGTTACAGATTTAAGACAGTATCTTCTGCAATGTTTTAAAATTTTTTTTTAAAAAAATGTGCATTCTGTCCATAGAGGAAAAATCATACATATAACTTTTTCCCATGTGTTGAAATAAAATATAACTGCTTGGTAAGTGAGTGGTAAGAGGAAAAGGCAATTGTTTTCTTTTTGAGCCCTAAATTTTAAAATATTTCTAATTTTACTATAGTAAATCTTGGGTTACCATCGTTATCAGAAAAAAAGTTCAAATGCTAAATGAAAGCAGGTATGATAAAGGTGCATTGATAGAATGGCTTCAAAGCTCTGAAAGAGGAATCATTACGTCCATTTCATAAGCAAGGAAATTGAGGCTCAGAAACACTATGTAATTTATTCAATACCATACTGATAGTAAGTGGAAGAATAAATATTCTAACATATATATCTGGTTTTGGCATTCTCAAAAGCATGGCTCTAAGAAAAAGTGGAGGAAAGCTCTGAACATCTGCAAAATATTATAGTCCTTGCCCCTCAAAAAATATATAAATGTCAAAAATAATGTGTTTACATGGCATCATCCATAAATTTCCATTGTTTCAGCCCTATATTTTAAATTAGTTGCTTAGCATTACTTGCCCAGCATCATATTTTCTTTGAGAATATTTTGATTTGCTGCAAGGATATTGAGAATTTTTCAAAAAAGGCAGAGGAAGAAAATTTTCTCTTAAAAGGCATCATTATGGTGTCTAAATACAAAGAAATTTTTAATGAAAATATGTTATGCAGGACACTAAAGTGGATAAAAACAGCGTTGCCTCACCATATAAGCAATGCTAGGGAGCAAAGTCTTGTATAATATTTTGAGTACATGTTTTATCAAAATTTGTTTTCTGTTTTTCCTGGGACATAAGAACTCTCTGGTATTTTGAATTTTTTCTAGACAAAGCATAATGAAAAACTAAACTGAATTTGTTTAAAATAACATATACATATAAATATATATACATATATATACACACACACTGTTTTTTACTCCAAACATTATCTGGATTGGATATGAAACCATAACTGCTATAGCCATTTTGATATCAACTTTAAATTGCAGCCAGCACCCCTCAGAGGAAAGTCAAGATAAAAGAATCAGACAGTAGTGGAGCCAGAGCTTGTGACATTAAATAAATTATGTCAGTCCTGAAGACTGATCTGTTTCAGGACTTCTGGTTACTTGAACTAATTCATTTTCTTTATTCTTGAAGATAAATACACTAACACAAAAAGGAAAATGTGCACTTACTGAAAAGAATATTTTCATCATGTAGCATTGTGTGGTCAGTTAACTGTTTACTTGTTTACCCCAAGCAGCAAGTGAAAAGTAGAAAATCTGATAAAAAATACATAAATACTTTCCATTTTGCTTTAAAACATGCTCTGAATTTCACTTTTCTTCCAAAAGCAAGTGAGTAAAAAGAAAACATTATTTTAATGCCAAATTATGAAGAGAAGATAATAGGATGTCCAAATGACAGCAAAATTATTTCTGAAAATCTTTATTGAGATAAGCCCCATTAGGATCTTAAAATTCTGTAGTTTCACAGCTGATGCTGTGAAAACAAAACAATATTCATCTACATTACCAGAATCATAAATAGATAGTGCTGAGGTTTTCTGGAAATATTAGCATAAGTGAAATGAGCATTTGTATCATTTCATTGCACAAGCCTTTTTAATTTGTTCAAGAACAAAGAGTAGTTTCTAATTATCTTGTTGAAATTAGAAAAGTACATAAAGCATCCCAAAGATACAGTATTCCTATTCTGAATATGTTTTAGGCTTAATTCACCCACCCACATGTATGAATTTTAAGGATATGGAAGTGATCAACATTACACAGAATGTAAACATGCAAAAGTTACACCTGATGCCTCATTTTTCTTGAGACACTGATACCTTTCTACTCCATATATTAAGTAAAAGTAGCATTATAGGCCTTTAGTTAAAGACAATGAAGAGCAAATTCTTTGTTAAAACCATACATTTGTATATCATCTCAGGTCTGTCTCTTCCCCAAAGCACTGCACCATACTTGCTCTTGAAACTGCAAAGAATTCAATTGTTTTAACAGAAATAGAGCCAAGGAAGCCATATAGGACAGAAAAGAGGAGAGAAGGGAAGAAGAGACAAAAAATCAGAGACAAAGAGAATCTATTCCCATATGGTAATTGAAAATACTGAGCAGATTTGTATACAATTGTCATTACTCATATAAAGTACATAAAACTATCCAAGTAGAAAAATATAGTTCAAATGATAAAGGAAGTTATGATCTCCAGAAGTACAGACCAGTAAACATCAAACAGAAACTATCTGAATAAGAGTATATGTTATGTAAATTCATTTCCAAGCCTGGACCCCTCTGTGTATAATGGCTAATGTTAATTGATGACAGAGTCTAGAATCACTTGGGAGACAGGCCTCTGGGAAAGGATCTGTAGAGGATTATCTTAATTAAGTTAATTGAGATGAGAAGACCTGCTCACTATTTATGGCTGGAATCCTTGATTGTATAATGGAGAAAGGGAACTGAGTGACAGCATGAAATTGTTGCTTTATGCTTCCCAAATGAAGATGCTATATGACAAGTTACTTCAAATTCCTAATACCTTAATCTCCCTATCATGATGGACTATACTCTAGAACTGTGAGCCAGAATAAATCCTTTCTCCTTTAAGATGCCTTTATCATAGTATTTTATCACGGTAACAGGAAAAGAAATTAAGACACCCCCCTTCAGCCTCACCTTTATGACTACAATACCAACTGTAATTCTTATATATATGTAAAGTCTAGAGCTATATAGCTAACAAAACAAAGTCTTTCCTTCAATGATTTTATAGCCCAAGAGGGCAAAATAAACACACAAATGATTCATAGTACTAAGTCAAGAAAAATATTCTGTAGTAAAATGAAGTCTCACGTCAAATTATGGTTCAAAGACAAATGAGTAGGCATGAATTAGAAAATACCCACCTCAAAGATAGATAGCTATCCGGTTTAATGTTTCTCAAGGAAAGACCCTAATACTAGGGTACAATGGTGGAAAGACTATCCAGGATCTACTATTAACATAAAATATAAATAGATAGAATACCTGCCAAGTATTGATGATCTTACTGAACCAGACTGAATTTATTCTCTGGTTCTTAATCATCCACAGATAGTATTATCTTAAGTGACTCAAATGCCACTACTTCTGAGTTTAGTCTGGTCTATATCAGGTCTAGATTGTTGGTCTAACCATTCATTTGTGAATGGAGGAAGGGAGAGAAGAGCAGTACGGAGTGAAAGTACAACAGAATCAAAGCAAAATGAATGAATAGCATAAGCCATTATTCCAAAGTTTCATTCCAATTTCATTAGAGCAAACATTTGACAAACATGAAATGTAGCAGTTGAAATTTGTTTCAGTGTCATGGAAGACTTTAATAATAATAGTTACTACTTGATTGTCTGGCAATGGGCATGTGTTAAAAGGTTTGGAGAGCAGGATGGTAACACCATTAATGTTATTTTAAGTGAGGTTTGCCTGACAGTGAATGTAGCATACCATGGAGTGAAGAGGGATAAATGATAAGACCAATTAGAAAGCTATTACAGTAGCTAAGGATGAAAGGTAATGAAGGCATTAACCAGAGTACTGACAGTGGTAACAGAATGGAGGGGACAGATGCAAGAGATATTGAGGAAGTAGGATCAAGAGCACTCAGAAACTGATTGCTTGTGAATGGCTAGAGAGTTAAAGGAGTCTAGAGTGACTGAAGTGGTCAAGTCCCAGTGTCTGGGAGGGAGGATTTCGCTATTAATAGAAAAAGGATAGAAGTGTTCATGTCCCAAGGACAAACAGTATAAACAGGTAGAAATGTGAATTGCTCTGTGAGAAACATGCATCTGGAGCGCAGACTGCACTCGAGATGCACATATGTAAGAGATAATTTCAAAACATGACAGGTGTATCTGGATTAGGTGAAATAAATGTTGAAGTGTTATGAATTGTGAGAATAAAAGGCACTGAGGTGTGAGCAGACATGAGAATGACTATAAGCTAAAAAACAAACAATCAAAAAGGAAAAACTTCCAATTTTTATTATAGAGAAGAAGAATGATTTAGGCCCTTGTGAAAGTTCCTCCAGGATTGGGCAACAGAAAATAGACATCTTCTCTCCAAGAGAAGAAAAATACACTATTAAAGCTATAAACACAGCACATACAATTAGACCCACAAACCTATAATGTGGTTAATGTCTTAGATATTTTCATTGCACACAGGTAGTTTATTATGTATTATTTGTTAAGCAATAGGCTGATCTGAAGCTACAGTAGGTTAGACTTAAACTGAACTTGAATAATCAATAGATCAAACTTTTGACATATGTTCCTTTTACTTTAATTCAAAACATCATTAAATCAAATATGGGATTCATTTTTACTGTCCTTTGATCTGTGTCTTCTGGGGATTTTAAATAACATTTCCTAGGCAGTCAAAGCTGCATTTAAATTGTATATTAAGGTCTGACTTAACTTCATAAAAACAAGGACATTCTGAGTTACTGCTAAAAACGCTGCCTTTAATTTACCCTATCAAAAAATATTGTGTCCTTTTTGCTTGTCTTATCAGACTTTTAGGTAAAACGTAAATGTGAAAAATGACATGTGAACTTGGCTACTTAATAAAGATGGTCAAAAAGAAAGGACAGAGGGAGAGAGTGAATGAACAAATGTCAAACATAAAGGAGTCACTGGATATCCTTTGCAAATTAACATTTTTTCTTGAATCTTTAAATTAGTGCATTATGCCTTTTTTTAAATCGAGGTAAAAAAAATTGTACATTTAGCTTCTGCTCCTTGTTATGTGAATGCAGAGACTACACAACATAGAAAAGTGGATGATGATTATTATATTGCCTCCTTTGCACTGATTAGTCACTCCTAGCTTACTCTTCTGCTGATGTGCGAAGTTTCCAGGTTTGTCTTCTTACAACTTGCAGGTTTGTTTCTTAAAACTTGACTGCTCGCTTTGTCTTGATTTCCTTTCCTTTTCTTCTTTATTGTAAAATCTAGCCAGTCAGACAAACATATGAGAGTTAATAGTATTATTGATTTTCTTTGTGTTCTTGAGAGTGTCTAGACCTTCCCTTAGCTTATGTGATCTTCCCTCACAGATAACAGGGTTTTGGAGGGACTGTAGGCAATTCTTTTTCTTTTTTTCTCTCCCGTGTTTTTTCATCTGTAAAACAAGGAAACTGATGTATTAGCTCAGCATTCCTGTGATTTCTAAATCATCCCTTTAAAATAATGAATTTAAAGGTATTTATTTTATTATCTAACTTACAAATACACCAAAATTATAAATTTCAGAGTAAACAGTATAAGAATGAGAAGATTCTCAAGTAAGAGAGTCTTTCTGCCTATTACATTAAGAAACATTTTTAGGCCATTTCTGAATCTGCTTACCTATAAAGCCATCCCCAAAAGGAACCAGAATTTGGAAACCCAAAATATTATGATTTCTCTAAAACCAGGTTTTATATTTGTTGATTGAAAATGTTATAAAAAGGAAAAATATTGGAGATAAACAAATTTTCTTTCTTCCATTTTTTTCTTTTTTTTAATTTCCACTCATACAAACTTAACAGGTATACTGGTCCCCCCATATCCCTGGGCCCCCACCTCCCTTCTCTCGCCATCCCCCAGTGCCTCCCCCTCCCATCCCCGGAGCATCCTTTAATGAGCATGCCAAACTCTCCTGTGGGTCCTCCTCTCCGATGAGGTCCAAGGACCACTAGCATTTCCAAGAACAATTTCCTGTGTTCCCTTTAAGCATAGGAACACTACTGTGGCTGTCAATCTCTTGCCTCCAAGGATTCTAGTGCCTTTAGCAAATGCAGGACCTTCTGGGATCAATAGTGTGTTAAACATTGCACAGGGCATGTAAAGTCCAAATATGATTGCTTCGGCCCTAACTTGTATGGAGAATCTTGCATATCGTTACTTCTCCCATCCTTGTGCTCTTACAATCTTACTGCCTCCTCTTCCGCAAATTTCCCTGAGCTTCAGGATGGGGGGAGATTAGGCTGTCCTAGTTCCAGGTGGTTGATATAGAGTCTCTGATGTTCTGGATTATGGTTCATTGATTTATTTTTTCAGTTTTGCTGCCCCTGCAATGACCTTCACTCCATCCTGATGGGTATTGGATATCACCCCCTGGCCAGAGATAAAAACCTGTTAAATTAGAGTCTTCTTGTAAGAGTATATTCAAAGGCAGATGTAATAAAATTAGGAAACTGTGGTGAGGGAGGGGTCAATCACCCATTTGCAATATGGCTACTTTCTATCTGCCAGACTATACTCCCTCCCCTTCTGGTAAGATCATATACCCCATCAGTTGTAAGTGAACAGGAAGGAAATTCTGTGATCTTAACCAGATGTCTCATTACTTACTTGCAGTCCTTGATGGTGGCCTATTTTCTCTGCTGTGACATGGTCCCTATCTCCTTGTTACTGGTGTGTCTCTTTCCCCATCCCTCCTGTTCATAATCTTTATAATTACTGTAGGTATAACAGAGATTTATCATTGAGTGTCTCTAAGTGGATTTGGCACTAGGAGCCACCAATTAGGGAGTACATACTGCGCTTAATTTTCTGTGTCTGGGATACTTCACTCAATATAATTGTTTCTAATCCCATCCATTTCCCAGCAAATTCCATATATTCATCATTTTTGATGGCTGAGTAGTACTCCATTGTATACATGTACCACATTTTCCTTATCCACTTGTCAACTGTTGGACATTTGGGTTGATTTCATGACTTTGCTATTGTAAACAGTGCTGCTATGAACATGGGCATGCTCGTGCTATCGAGGTGAATTTTTGTTCTATGGGGGGTTATTCCCAAAAGTGGAATGGCAGGGTCATATGGCATTTCAATCTTTAATGTCTTTAAGAATCTCCAGATGGCTCGCCAGAGTGGTTTTATGAGCCTGCATTCCCACCAGCAATGTAGGAGAGTTCCCCTCTCTCCACATCCTCTTCAGCACTTGGTGTTGTTTGTATTGTAGATTTTTGCCATCCTGACCGGGTAGAGATGATATCTGAGGGAAGTTTTGATTTGCATTTCCCTGATGGCTAAGGAAGTAGAGCATTTTTTAATATATTTGTTAGACATTTTAATTTCATCCCTGGTAAAGATTCTTTTAAGTTCCAGGACCCATTTTTTAATTGGGCCATTGGTTTCCTTGGTGTTTCGTTTTCTAAGTTCGTTGTGCACTCTTGATAATAGAGCTCTATCAGATGTGTGGTTAGTGAAGATTTTCTCCCATTCTGTGCGTTGCCTTTGAGCTCATGTTACAATCTCTTTATCTGAACAGAAGCTCTTTAATTTCATAAGATCCCAACTGTTGAGAGTTGGTAGCAGTGACTGTGCCATTGGATGTCAGTTTAGGAAATGTTGGCCTAGCCCAATCATCTTGAGGGATTTCCCTACCCTTTCAACTATGGTTTCTATAGTCTCTGACCTTATATAAAGGTCCTTGATCCATTTGGAATTAAGTTTTGTACATGGTGACAAGTACGGGTCCAGTTTTAAACTTCTATATGTGGAGATACAGTTTTGCCAGCACCATTTGTTGAAGATACTGTTCTTTTTCCATTGGATTTTCTGGCCCCTTTGTCAAAGACCAAATGGCTGTAATTTTGTGGGCTTATATCTGGGGCCTTCAACCCTTATCAATTGATCTGAGTGTCTATTTTGGAGCCAGTACCAGGCTGTTTTTATAATTAAGGATTTGTAGTATAGACTAAGGTTTGATATGGTGATACCTCCAGCAGTGTTTTTGTTACTCAGGATTGTCCTCGCTATCCTATGTCTTTGTGCCTCCATATGAATTTTGAGATTGTTTGGTCAACTTCTTTAAAGAATTGGTTTGGGATTTTAATTGGTATATTATTGAATTTGTATATTGCCTTTGGTAGGATGGTCATTTTTACGATGTTGGTTCTTCCAATCCAGGAACATGGGAGGTCTTTCCACCTTCTGGTGTCTTCTGCAATTTCTTTCTTTAGGGTTTTAAAGTTTTCATTGTAAAGGTCTTTTACCTCCTTGGTTAGGTTTATACCAAGGTATTTCATTTTTTTAGGAGCTATAGTAATGTTATTTTTTCTCCCAGGGCTTTTTCACTGCTTTCATTCTGGGCATAGAGGAAAGCCACTGATTTTTGTACATTTATTTTGTATCCTGCCACCCTGCTGAACTTTTCAATTAGTTCCAGGAGCTTCCTGGTGGAGTTTTTGGGATCACTCAGGTATAAGATCATGTCATCTGCAAATAGGGATAGCTTAACTTCCTCCTTGCCGATTTGAATTCCTTTCATGTCCCTTTCTTGTCTTATGGCTTCAGCTAAGACTTCAAGTATAATATTGAATAGAAGTGGTGAGAGTGGACAGCCTTGTCTAGTTCCTGATCGAAGTGGGAATGCTTCCAGTTTTTCCCCATTGAGTATAATCCTTGCTGTGTGTTTGTTGTATACAGGTTTTATTATATTAATAAAGGTTCCTTCCATTCCTACTGTCTCTAGCATTTTGATCATAAAAGGCTCTTGGATCTTGTCAAAAGCTTTTTCTGCATCTATCAAGAGTATCATGTGGTCTTGGACTTTGGACTGGTTTACATAATGAATTACATTCCTTGATTTGCTTATGTTGAACCAACCTTGTGTGCCTGGGATAAAGCCTACTTGTTCCCATGAATGATCTTTTTGATATGTTTTTCAATCTGATTTTCTAAGACTTTGTTGAGAATCTTTGTATGTGTGTTCATCAGGGAGATTGGCCTATAGTTTTCTTTTTTAAGTGTATCTTTATTAGGTTTTGGGACTAAAACAATACAGCTTCATAGAAGGAATTCGGTAGTGTTCCTTCCTTTGCCATTTGATGGAACAGTTTAAGGAGTATTGGTGTTATTAACTCCTTAAATGTCTGGTAGAACTCTGTGCTGAATCCATCTGGTCCAGGACATTTTTTGGTGGGAAGATTCGAGATTACTTCCTTGATTTCCTCATTTGTTATAGGACTATTTAAATAATTCAGTTGTGTTTACTTAGGAATTCATCCATTTCTTTTGTGTTGTCAAACTTCACAGAGTATAAGTTTTTGAAATATGATGTTATAATTCTCTGGATTCCTTGGGTATCAGTAGTGATAACTCCATGTTCATTTCTAATTTTGTTAATTTGGGTTTTCTCTCTCTTGCTTTTGGTTAATTTAGCTAGGGGTGTATTAATCTTATTGATTTTTTCAAAGAACCAGCTTTTTGACTGGTTGATTTTTTCTATCGCTTTCTTAGTCTCGATTTCAGATATTTCTCCCCTTATTTTGCTAATCTCCTCTCTTCTACTACTTTTGGGATCAGATTGCTCTAGTTTCTCTAAAGCTTTAAGGTGCACTGTTAAGTTGTTTATTTCTGATGTTTCCATTTTTTTGATGTAGGCATTAAGAGCTATGAACTTACCTCTTAGGACAGCTTTCATTGTGTCCCAGAGATTTTGGTAAGTTTTATTTTTATTATCATTCACTTTCAGGAAATCTTGAATTTCCTTTTTAATTTCTTCCTGAATCCAGTTCTCATTCTGTATCATATCGTTAAGTTTCCAGGAGTTAGTGTATTTTCTCTTGTTTGTTGTGTTGTGAATGTCCAGCTTTAGGCCGTTGTGTCTGATAGGGCACAGGCTATAATTTCAACTTTTCCGTATATGTGTAGATTCATTTTGTGGCGTAATATGTGATCTATTTTGGAGAAAGTTCCGTGTGCTGCTGAGAAAAATGTGTATTCTTTGGTGTGTGGGTGAAAAGTTCGATAGAGATCTGTAAGGTCCATTTCTTTAAGGGTTTGATTAAGTTCCAAAGTGTCTCTGTTAAGCTTTTGACCTGTTGATCTATCCCATGTTGAGAGGGCGGTGTTGAAGTCCCCAAGAATTATCGTTTGGGGGTTGATTTCTTGCTTTAGACGCTGTAGGGTTTTCTTAATGAATGTGGAGGGGCCCGTATTGGGTGCATATATGTTCGGTATTGTGAAGTCTTCCTGGTGAATTGTACCTGTGTCTAAAATGTAGTATCCATCTGTGTCTCTTATGATTTTCTTTGGTTTGAAGTCCACTTTTTCTGAAAACATAATTGCTACCCCTGCCTGTTTCCTGGTTCCATTAGCTTGCAAGATTTTGGACCAGCCTTTCATTCTTAGGACATGCCTATCTTTTGTGGTGAGATGAGTTTCCTGAAGGCAGCAGATTGTTAGATTGTGGTTTTTAATTCAAGTTTGCAATCTGTGTCTCTTAATCGGTGACTTAAGCCCATTGACATTTAATGTTATAATGGAGAAATTATTTTTAATTCTGGACATTTTTTATGTTTAGTAGATTTTGTACGTGTGTTGTTTGATATTTATGTTTTGGTGGTATTACACTTCCCTTCTGTCCTCCTGGATACGCTTGTTCTTTTCTTCAAGCTTGAGTATCATTTCTAGCATTTTTTGAAGGCCTGGTTTGGTAGACATGTATCCTTTCAAGTTGTCTTTCTCCCTCGATCATGACAGATAGTTTTGCCGGGTATATCAGTCTGGGTTGGCATTTTTGCTCATTTAATAGTTGACGTATGTCTCTCCAAGCTCTTCTTTCTTTTACTGTTTCAATTTAGTAGTCATTTGTTATTCTAATAGGTTTACCTTTAAAGGTGACTTGCTTTTTTTCTCCTGAAACTCTCATTCTTTAGTTGTGGGAAGTTTTCATTTATGATGAATTGAAATATTTCCTCAGGTGTGGTATTTTCGGATTCTTGTTCTTGTATTCCATGAATGTGCATGTTAGGCTTCTTCAGGGTGTCCCATATCTCTTGAATGTTCCTCTCAAGTATATTTTTGTCTTTAACAATCTCTTCCATTGAGCTGGTTAATTCTCCCACTTTGTCTTCAAGATCTGAAATTCTATTTTGCTTCGTTAGTTCTGCTGATAAGACTCTCTGTTGAGCTTTGGGTTGAAGATAACTTGTCTTTAGTTCAATTTTAAACTCTGCCTGAGACTGTTTTAATTGCTCTATGGCTATTTTTGTTTCTTGAACTGTTTTTCTCAACTCCTCCAAATGCCTGTTGTGTTCCTGTTCAAAGTGGTTGACACAGTTGTTTAACTCCTCTTGGATTTCCTCTTTCATAGTATTAATCATGGTAATGTTCATACTTTGAAAGTCGTTGTCTTGGGTCTGGCTTTCTTGGCTGTTTTCTGTGAATTTGTTCTGGTTGGAATCCATCATTAAGGGGTTAATTCTTTCAGTGGGAGCTTAGTCTTCTTGGGTTTTGTTTCTCATGGATCTGCACTTTGACTTGGGCATTGTTGTTTTGTCTTCTAGAGCTTTTCACTTTCTGTGTGTGTTAGACTGAACTGATTTAATTGATATTACTACACTTGGGCAGTTATTACTAGTGCTTGCCTTGGAGTTGGGTATGTTTGTCTTTTTTTATTGTTATTTCCTAGCTGAGGCTATTGGGCTGTTAGTACATCAGTTATGTCAGGGTAAGTAGACAAGGGGTGAATATTAGTATGGTAGTGCACTTTTACTATGTAGTATCTTGGTGATATGTGAGAATGAGTGGTGTACTCCCTGGAGTTGTATATGTTTTGGGGGTGGCTGTATGGAAAAGTTAGTCTACAGTGATTAATATTAGAAAGGAGGGGCTGGAGAGGTGGCTCAGCGGTTAAGCCTCTGCCTTGCAGGCGGAAGGTTCTGAGTTTGGATCCTAGACCCTATGTATAGACGCCTGGCTGAAGCAGGGGTGGCCTGCTTTTCTGGTCCTGGTGTATGGAGCCTGTGAATCCGGGGGCAGAGTAAACGGGGAGGAGGTGGAGGCCTCCATGATAGTTCCAGAATTCACCCATGGTTCTACACACACATCTACATACAAACACGCGCACACGCACATGCACGCACAATTGACTAAATAATAATAATATTAAAGAAAATTTAAAGGAAAGGAACAATAAGGTGAAAAAAAGAAGGTTTACTTATCTTTGGGCTGGATGTGAAGAATCTCTCCCATGTGATAGGATGATTGTAGAGGTTTTCAGATGTATGGCCTTTGACCCTTAGAACTTTGCTTGAGTTTTCTTTGGACTCTATTGAATTCTGAGTAGCAGTGTGTCTTCCATAGACCACGTCCGTGGGTCCCCAGTGGGCCAGAGAGGCAGAGGGGCTGATGTTGATGGCAGAATTCTTCTCCTGGGACCTAGGGCTTGGCTTAGTTGCCCGCCCAAGCTCCAGGGATGGAGGAATGTGAGCAAGTCCTGTTCAGTTGGGCAGACAGGCGGCAGAAGGAAGAAAGGGGCTGGGGCCTGAGGTGTGGCCCAGCCTAAAACAGGAGACAGCCTGGGTGCTACTGGGACACAGGGCAACCTGGGGGGCTGGGCGGACTCACCTGGGGCTGTCTGAGTGGGAAGCATTGTCGGGCACAGGCAGTGCGGGAAGGAGGGGGGGGCTGGGTTCCTGGTGCCTCTTTTTTCTTTCTTTTTTTTTAAATATTCTTTTTTATTATTTATTCAATTGCACATTTATGTGTGTGTGCACGTGTGTGTATGTATGTGTGTGTGTGTATATGTGTGTGTAGAACCACGGACAAATTCAGGAACCACCACAGACCGCCTCCGCCTCCTTGTTTACTCTGCTCTGGGATTCACAGGCTCTGCCCTACCTGGACCAGAAACACAGGCCGCGCCCCAGCTTCCACCAGGAGTCTACACGTGGGGTGCAGGATCTGAATTCAGGACCTTCTGCCTACAATGCAGAGGCTTAACCCCTGATTCACCTCTCCAGCCCTCTTTCTTC
Source organism: Typhlomys cinereus (assembly GCA_023101885.1). Taxonomy (NCBI): domain Eukaryota; kingdom Metazoa; phylum Chordata; class Mammalia; order Rodentia; family Platacanthomyidae; genus Typhlomys; species Typhlomys cinereus. Next base: position 948,491 of record JALPQD010000387.1, on the reverse strand, counting down.
CATTTTCTATTCACTGTCTGTGTTACTTCATATTTTTCAGTTCAAGCTTCTGTAGCAAGTCAACTCAATGGTAAATTGTGAGCAAGTTACACATCTATGACTGATCAGCAAACTGAAGAGACATGTAATCTGTGGGTTCTCTAATGAAAGCCCAAAGGGAAACAAACATTTCCCAAAGTACTTTGTTTAGTATTTCAACTTGTATCACTTTCCCTTCACAATGATTGCTTTTGTGAAGTCTCATAAGGAATATTGCTGCTTTCTCTACTAATACTTCAAACAAGAACAATTGTTACAGCTACAGATTAACCTTGAAGAAAGCTTAGGAAAACTTTTCGCTTCTGCTTTTGAGAAAGCTGTAGAGTGATCTGCTTTGTATAGCTGCATAGAGAAGTCCTCTTTGCCTTCTTATTGGGTAAGATGTGCTTTAGGATTTAGGAACTCCCCCCCCCTTTTTTTTTAATCTAACATTCATCATTGAGGTCAGGTAAACAGGATTTCCTTAGAATTTAGAAAAGAGTAAGTACACTTTCATTTAGATTACAGATCAGATGGTTTATTCTCTCTCTCTCTCTCTCTCTGAATTGCCTACAAACACATTTTTAAGTGATTCTTTATGATAGAACAATGTCCTTTCTGATTTTTTTGCCTGGTAAAGTGATCTTTTCAGGACATTTGATGGCAGTCCAAGGGAGATTACCAGCACATGGAAAACTAACATAGCATTCAAAATTATTTAGAGGCTTCTTGGAAACTGAGGTATAGTTTTATGAAGATTCAAGTGATCTTCAAGCATGGTGGTACATGTCTGTTACCACAGAACTTAGGAAGTAGTGGCAAACAAGACAATCAAGAGTTCAAAGCAAGCCCGGACTACATGATACTCTGTTTCAAGAAAGAAAAATGACCCAAGTGATTTTAGTTGGCAAAAATCTTATGATTTTATCTGTAGTTTATTTGTAATTCAGCTACATGGAAGTAGCAAATACCAATCTCATCTCTGACTTTCATGTCGTCATGAAGCTTACATGAACATTTCATTACTGATATTTTCTGTGGTTTTTCTCACTACAGTGTTCATGCTCCCTTTGTATGTACACAAAATCTTTGTCAGGAAAAATGAGAGAAATATATTTTATATTAATAACCTTGGTCCATAATTGGGCATTATTCATTCTCCCAATTCTTGCCTCATAACACATCCTTCCTTGAGAATCTTTCATGGGTTATGAGAAGTAATCTATACATTGAATATTTCATTGTTACCTTTGACTCTTGAGACAACATTCACAGAAGAATTCTATATGTCCTTTTCCATAATTTTAGGTTATTTTAAAAGCCTGACCACAAAGATATTTGGGAAAATGCAGTATTAATGAGGTACAAATATAAGTTATAAATATAACTTAGAAAATATAATATAAGATATTGTAAGGTAAACAAGAATGGAGAAAGTGAGAATGCAATATTTTAACCCAAGTTAAAGAAAAGGAGACACTGTAAGAACCTGAAGTAAGACAGTGGTAGGCCAGATATTATGCCCTGGATGTAACAAGCCTTTGGTATACAAGATTCACAATAGATACACATACTTTCACAAGAATGGCATGGGAATTTTTGTATCTTCTCAGCATGAAAGCAGAAAGATCTCAAGAGGCTACATATCTCCCTGAGGGAATGACAGATACTGATAGGGAAGAAAAGGAAGATATTATCCTCAATAGTATATTCACTAACTTATGATACTTGCTGGAACATGAATCATGTCCAGCATATGTCAATGAAAACAAACTAGATGAAACAGTATGCTAGAAAGTGAAAAGAGTTGAAAATAGAAGGTAGTTTGATAGCAGAGATGAAAGGTTGTAAGGGGAAAAGGAAGTAGGATGAGATAGGAAACTAAGCTGCAAAGACATCATGAATTCGCTACATTATACAACATTAAAACGAAGTTAAAAAGCACAGAAATATGAAATGTGTTTCCTCAAAGATATCTAGTCCACTGATTTATTCTTTAGTGTGATGTCCACTATATATAGCTCATGTAAATTTTTTCTGTATGTTCCTGAGGTTAATTTTGCATAACATATATTTTCAATGTTTATCACCCAATTAAAAAAATCATGAGTATGATCAAATCAAATGACAGTGAAAATGAATACATGTGATAGTTAATCCTGGGTGTCAACTTGACACACCTGGTATTGACTAAGATCAGCTGAGACTACACCTGGAAAGATCAGCCGAGACCACCTGAAGAGATTATATCCGCCCTAGATTCCATCAGAATCTCCCAGTAATGGACCAAATAAAAGGCACCACAGAATACAGGAGAGAGAGAGAGAGATGTTCCAGCAATGTTCCAGCTATATGGAGGTCTGCTGTGACTAATTCTGCCTCCCTGCCAGCTTCAGCCATGCCATCTCTGCCATGTATCTTCCCTCTGGAACTTTAAGTTGAATAAATCTTCCTTTCTCCCATAAGTTGTTTGACTTTGGGTGCTTTCTCACAGCAATAGTAAAGAGTAACCATTACAAATGTGTAAATTGCAAAAAGAAAATGTTGAAAATAACGATTTCATCTCCTTGTTTAACCTAGAAAAGGAGGTAAGGCCTGATGCTTTTCAATATTTACAGGGTGTGGATAAACAGGAAGTATGGTGCAAATTAATGGAACTTTTCTCAAAGACAGTTTAGACACATTTAATTTACATAATAATTCAAAAGCTATGTATGACTCTTCAACGGATATATAAGATTAATCTATGTGCCTGGACATCTCATGTTTTTGTCATAACAGGCTAAAAAGTGGCGAATATTTGTAGTAAATAATGAATGTCAATAAACAAATATTGATAAATTTATATCACAATATGCTGTCAGTTCTACCAAATTTTTTAAACGAAATGATGTCATATCTATGCTAATATACATAGAAAATGTATACGCCAAAATATTGACAATATACCCTGATGTTATTGATTACTGTTAAAATATTAATCAAGGGGCTGGAGAGGTGGCTCAGGGGTTAAGCCTCTGCCTTGCAGGCAGAAGGTCCTGAGTTCGGATCCCAGATCCCACGTATAGACGCCAGGTGGAGGCGGGGCGGTCTGTGCTTCTGGTCCTGGTAGGGCGGAGCCTGTGAATCCCGGGGCAGAAGGAGGTGGAGGCGTCCATGGCGGTTCCCGATTCGTCCGTGGTTCTACACACACACATACACACATGCACGCACATACATACACACACATGCACAATTGAATAAATAATAATAAAAAATTAAAAAATATATAAAAAATATTAATCAAGGTTAAATTGCTTATCTCTGAGTGCTGATATGGTTGGTTTTCAGTTTTTTCATTCTGTGTGCTTTTCTGATATTAACATTTATTTTTCCATTTTATACTTATAAGAAATTTGTTAGCAACTTTAGAAATTTTGCCTTAATATAGATGACTAAATTATTTTATTGTGATTAAATTGATGATGCTGTGAAATTATTTTATAAGTTTAAATATCTTTGTTGCAGCATTTTAAAAGATGTCAGAATACAAAAAGGAGGAAAGAAAAATCCCTGCATTCTCACCATCTCATTTTTCCTGCAGATTTGTTTATTTTATTTCTTTATGTATTTATTTGGATAGAAAAACCTCTTCCAAATTTAGAATGTGTAGATGTAGATTGCAAAAAACATAAAAATGCTCATAATTTACAATAACTTTTTACTTTCATTTTTGTCCCAAAAATTTCCTCCATCATTAAATCATATTTAATGATTACTTAATGTTTCTTCAGCATGGATGCACAGTACTTAGTAAGCACTCTGTTACTAATCTGTTGCCATTTTCAATTTTATAATGACATTTCAAAGTGTTTTTGTGGTAGCACTTGGTAACTACACATTATTTCTCATTATAAATCCCTATGTTAGAAAGAGGATACTGGGGGGCTGGAGAGGTGGCTCAGAGGTTAAGCCTCTGCCTTGCAGGTGGAAGGTCCTGAGTTTGGATCCTAGACCCCACGTATAGATGCTGGGCAGAAGCAGGGGTGGCCTGAGTTTCTGGTCCTGGTAGGGCGGAGCTGTAAATCCCTGGGCGGAGTGAATAAGGAGGAGATAGAGGAGGTTCATGATGGTTCCTGAATTTGCCCGTGGTTCTACACACACACACACACACACACACACACAGACATACACACACATGCACAATTGAATAAATAAATTTTAAAAATTTAAAAAAAGAAAGAGGATACTGGGCTGGGGAGACAATTCAACAGCTGTAAGTACACACTGTGCATATTTGACAACCTGAATTCAATCTCTAGAGCCTATGTAAAGAGCTGGATCCATCTGTAATCCCAAACCTCCTATGAAGAGATGAGAAATAGAAACAGACAGGAAAATTATCCAGAAACTCACAAGCTAGAGATCCTGTCTCCAGACAAAATGTAGAGAACTGACATCCTCCATAGGTTGTCTTCTGACTTCCCCATGTGTGCCATGATATACATATACATGTGCATGTGCATATGAAAAACTTGATAATCATAAATGAATGAATGAATGAAAATTCATTTAAAAAAGAAAGACTAGTAATCCATGTTTCACTAGTTATGGATGGCAATGTTCATTTTTTTTGTAAACTTTAACAATCAAAAATATCACTTGTTCTTAAAACACTTTGTAGAAATGCTAGGTGTTTAAAATGTAACAGTTAAGGAATATCCTATGTCCTGTGTGTTTGTTCATTTAGGTGCACTTATATGTACTTTTATGTGGATGCCAGTGGATGATCTTGGATATTTTCTAACTCAGACACCGCCTATTGTGCTGGGTGAGAGTGTCTCTAACCAAACATGTAGCAAGCTGCTTTGGCTTGGCTAGCTGGCCAGCAATCAACCAGGATTTGCCTATCTCTAGAGACAAGATTATTTTTGAACGCTACTGTGTTCCACTATGTGGGTGCTGTGTATTGAACTCAGGAAATCCATATTTGCAAAGCAAGCTGATGTATGTCCTATACCCTAGCCTCCTCACCTCTTTTTTTTTAGTTTATTGGCCATTTGCTTGTATTTCATATTATTTTCTGTATGCCAGACTGATTCATTATTGGTCATTTGATTTTCTCATTTGTTGTATTCTCCTTTCTCATTATTGGTCATTCAATTTTCTCATTTGTTGTATTTTCCTTTATATTCTCCACAAATTTTTGTGGACTCTTCATCTGTTATCTTACCTGAAGGATCTTTTCATGTTAAGGATAATCTCAGTCTAGGTTGCATTCTCTTTATATTTGTTTTAGTTCTTGATTGTCTTTTTAGTTCAATGCATGGAGAATTACATTTCAAACTTGTCATGTTTTTGTAGTGACATATATACTCTAAATGCTTTTTCCATAATTAGTCACGTATAAGCAGCAGAGAGACTCTTTTATTCACCAGGCGTATTTGATATGTATCAATAAATTCCTTGCCACACTTTATGCAGAGTTTTTAGTATAGGATTGTTTTTAAGATATTGTCTCCACATGAATGAAATGTCTGGAATCTATCATGTGTAGCAGCATGGTTTCCTGTTAGAAGGCATCTTTAATTCTGCTATGGAGTTCCCCAAAATAACAAAGGATCAACAGATGCATATAGTGGGAATAAGAAAATCAGAGTGTTGATAAGTAGACTCATATGGCCCTTTGCCGTGGCTTCTTGAAAACCTTATATCAAATTCATGACTGGAGCTGAACCACATGCTGTGTCCCTTGTCAGACATTCTTTTCCAAAAAGGATATCTAATAACTTTATGAACATATACACAGAAGAATAATTGCAGGCCTTTGGGGACTCCTCCACTTAGATTTTCAGATTTGAGAGTCTTGTTTTGAGATCATAAATCTTCCCCTGTAACTTGTACTTTGGAGGGTGCAACTGAACTGAAAAGCTATGAGAAGGATTAGTGGATTGCTTTCTTTCCTGGTGTGATAATGGGATATAAACTCTATCCTCAGGCTTCTGAAGCCTAACTAGTTTACATGTCAGAAATTGCACCATTATGATTTACATAGGCAGACCCATTTGTGTAGCACACATACATATATTATCTCTGTACTCATGATACCATTCCTATTCTCATACAGTTGTCAATTATCAAACTTTGCTCACACATGTTATAGAACTAGGGACCTTTAAGTTGAAAATAGTCAACTAATTCATCTCTCATGGGAGGGTAAACAAGCTAAAAGATAAGAAGTTAGCTTAAATGAGGTCACACTGAGAATGAATGACTCCATCCCAATCATCATTATTATCAGAAAAAGATGTCTGGTATGAAGAAGAAATCAATAGATGTTGAAAGCCTATGGTGGATCATAGCAGGAAGATTTGAGAAGGACCTTTCCCTCACTTTCATCAATTGGATAATGCATGAAATTCTATCAGTATACTTCTCTAGGTTCAGTAATAATTTAATATGTGTCAACCCAAATATTATATTTGATGTCTGAGATTAAAGTCCAGCATGGAATGAGAAATGATTCTGAAAGAAACAGAAAAACTTTATTGAGTTGGCAATATGGTGAGAGACCAGCTTGAAATATATAGGATTCTTTAGATAATCCAACTCAACAATATTTTAAGACTAGGTAAAGTAGACTATCAAACTTTCTTTCAGGAGTCAGTGGCTGGAAGAGTCTCTTTGCGTTTCAGATCTTCACTCCATCCCCTCTTCTCCTCTATCACAGTTGGTAACATACCTGAACAACCAACAGTATCAACATACTAGTTTTAAATATGCATCAGTATTATCTCAAAGTCATTAGTTTTCCAGTGCTATTCAAAAATTCTTATTCACAGTATTCACTTTCTTAAATAAATTGTGGCATGTTCAAAATGCTAGTTCTCTTACACTTGCAGTAGAGGAAAAGTAAAATGATTTGCACACTCTTACGTAGTCTGAATTTTAGTCTTCTGAATCTTAAGTCACTGACTGTTACATGTATCTCCACTTTTTTCCAAGTATGGTTACCACTTCAAGCCATATAAAAAAAACCTCCTTGTATCAATATCTTCAGAAGTCATGTGGTTAAGGTTTGTTACTTTCTTCAACTCTAGAATTTTCTGTCTTGTTCTTCCTCTCTCAGCTTTTCCATTTTCTGATTTTTCTTCTAGTAATAGATTTTTAGTTTAGGATTTCTACTGCATAAAATGTATCTTTATTACATAGCAATACATACTTATGGATAGTTTTAGATGAATGATTATATAAATTATCTCTATAGATAGGAAATTAAGATTGTCTCATAAGTTAAGTTGAATTTTCTAAGAATCACCACTGTATGGGTCTCTTCACTTTTAGCAAACTAATTTCTTTTTTATTAAAAAAATCTTATATACAAAGAAAATAGTTTATCTCATTGCCTAGACTCCCTCACCACATAAGACCCTCCTCTCTTGCCCTGCCCTCCCCGACCTTCTTCAATTCAGTCATGTACAGCCTTCCCTCTTGTCTCTCTGCATGTGTAGATCACAGGGCTTTCTTTGGGCTGCCTGTGCTGGTAAAGGTGTCAGATATTTGTTGCAGTACATGTGGCTCTTCAGTTGACAAAGTTATAAGAGAGGAGGTTTTTCTTCTCTTTTCCATTCCTGCCCCAGGATCATTCTCCTTGTGTTGTTTCTCCTGAGATACTTGCTAGTCCTTGGGCGAAATGTTCATATGTGGGTCACTGGTGGGTGAAGTTCTCATTGAATTGGTCTCCTGCATATAGAAACCCTGTTGAAGCTGGTATGTGTTGCTCAGAAGTAAACCACCCTACCTTTAGGCTCTTACAGTCTTACTGTCCACTCTTAAGGTTCCCTGAACCTTGGGGTGGAGAAAGATTTTGATGTCCTTATTAGGGCTGAACATTCTGAAATCATTGTTACTCTGCATTCTGGCCAGTTGTGGTTTTCTGCCTCACTAGTCTTCCATTGTAATAGGGTGCATCTTGGTTGAGTTCTGAGGGATTGTCTTATGTAAATGTTAAATAAGACTTATTTAGATGGTGGTTTATTATCAAGTTTTACAGTCAATACTAAGACATACGCTGTTATCAGTTCTTGTCTATTATCTATTTTCTTCCCTTTTACTCTTCTAGATAGGTATGATGAAAACTTGATGGTTGCAGGTTCGAGTTCTAGGCATAGTTATAGAGAACTGTTATTTGAATTAAGCCCAGAATTAACCTGCAAGAGGCTATCAAGCTAGGGGGAACGCCCAGTCCATGGTGGGTAGAACTAGTCCCCAGGCAGGTGAATAAAATTGAGGTAACTATTTGAGAAGGAGGCATCCTTGTGTATACTTGGCCAGACATGCTGGTCTGGCAAGGAAGGATTGTCCCTTTCTCAGTTGTTATGTGGATATGGTACAGCCAGTTCCCTCAGCCCTTTGGTGATGGTGCATGCTCTCTTGAAAACCTGGACAAAGAATTGTAACCAGGCTGTCATAAGAGAATAGGCTCCTTATTCCCTCAAGCCATTTAATGGAGGTTTGTCAGCAACAATACAGGTGAACTACTACAGAATTTGGTATCAGAAGTGAGGTGCTATTGGTAAATCTGACTATGTCGATTTTGAATGGTTTTGTTGGAAAAAGTTTGAAATGTTTGAAGAGTTTGGGACTTGGATTGCAATGGCATTCTGCAGAGTTTAATGGTCCATTTGGAAAATAGTGGAACTTAGAGAGTTATGGATTGTTTGGGTCAAGTTTGTGATGAAGGGAACATGGCTTTTGGTGAATTTGAATTTAAAGATGATGGACTGCTTTACTTGATAGAGGAGAATTGAATTGGCAGCCTTGAAGTTTTGGATGTGGACAGAGCAGAAAGAAGAGTACTTGTGGCTGTCAAGGTAGTGAATGTCATTGAAGGAAAACAAAGTGCTTTGCACTGTGATGGTGGAAGAAATGAATACCACCATGGGGAGATTCTGTGTAGCATAGAGATTTGTCTGAGAGTCAGCACAGAGAAGCCTGAATCAGCTGTGAATCTAGGGAGCCAATTTCCACCTGGAGGTTGTGGCAAAATTTGGTAATGTCATCCAAATGTTATCCGTTTTGGAGGCATGAAAGATGCAAGATGGAGGAGCTCGTGGATCCCTCCTCCATGGTTTCAGAGAATTGCAGAAACCCAGGCAGTGTGGCAGGAAACCTGCAGAGAGGCCCAAGAAGGATATCTTGTACTGTGGAGTTGAAGCTTGTTTGCCATTGAGAATTGAAGATGTTTAAGATTCCAGAACCAACATGGGACATCTACCAAGAAAAGCTGTAAACATGGGATGTGTGCTGAGGATGGCTGCAAGTGGAGATTCAACCTGGGCCAGAGAAGTACTGTTTGTGCAACTTTGAGCTGTGAGGAGGTACTGGATTTGCTCAGAATCTTTGAGCCACCATGACTATGTGATGAACAACAGAAGAGGAACTTTGAATTGTTGGAGGTGTATTTGACTGGTGATGCAAGTCACTGCATGGTTGCTGAAAATGACCATCAAACAGCTTAAGGGAACAAGGGGCTGTTTTCTCTTATGATTACTGGTTACAGTTCATATTCCAGCTTGATGGGAGAGCATGCACCAACACCAGGGCTAAGGGAACTGGCCACACCATCACCACGTAATGGCTGAGAGAGGGACAATCCTTACTTGCCAGACCAGCATGTCTGGCCAAGTATACGCAAAGATGCCAACTTCCTCAACTAGGTCTCAACCCACTATGGGATGGGCCTTCCCTATCAGCTAGACAATCTCTCACAGGTTTGTTCTAGGCTTAACTCAATCATTAATTCTCTACAAATGTGCCCAGAGTTCAAACCCTCAACCTGTGCCTAAATTTGACAACTGGTTGGACATTTTAGTCTTAACTTGGTATTTTCTTATTGTGTCATAATACTTCCATTTTAATATTTATCTGTGTTGTAGCTTTTAACTTGATTTGACAGGATCTTATAGTTAAGACATTTCTGAGAATTAAATTCATTTATAGGATAAATTTAACAACTGTGGGGACAAGGTGAAGGTTTCAGTGATATGTTTTTTTAAAGTGATTTGTTCTTGTCAAGTTGACAAGGGGTGGAGTGTTATAGTTAGGAACAGGTGTTACCTTGATGGCTGAGGGTTTGAGCTCAGGGCACATTTGTAGAGAATTAGCAATTGAATTCAGCCCAGAGCAAACCTGCAGGAGATTGTCTAGCTGATGTCAACAGGTAGGTGAATAAAATGGAGGGAATTGCCCAGGCATGCTGGTTGGGCAAGTAAGGATTGTCCCTCTCAGCTGTTAGGTGGATATTGTGTGGCCAGTTCCCTCAGCACTTTAGTGATGGTACATGCTCTCCTGCAAAGCTGGACAAAGAACTGTAAGCAGACTATTGTAAGAGAATAAACACTTTATTCCCTGAAGCCATTTGATGGTGATTTATCAGCAACAATTCAGGTGAACTGCTACATTTAGAGTATCATTTCCCTGAAAATAAGAGATTATTTAGAGCCCATTCAGAGAGTAATTGGTAGCCTATGGGTGTTATCTACTGCTCTTGCTCCCCTGGATTCTTCTTAGCAGAGTTGTAGTAGCTTACAGCATTCATAACTGGGTGAGACTCTTGATCACTGTTTTTCCACTGAGCCAGTTGCCAAAGTTTTCATCCCTTAACCCTTACAAAGATGTATTCACTTGATTTCCTTAGATTTAGGACTTTTCTTCCATAGTGACCTTTTCATCTATTTGCCTGTGTTCTTTCATCTTTGTTTCTTTGAGATCTTCTTCTTTTCCCCTACCCCCTGATTTACAATCCTTTGGAGTTTGTGGGTTATACAGAAGTTTCCATTTGAGTATGTAATTTTGAGGGTTTAATGATGGAACCACTTATAAAGGAGAAGGTGAGGCATCTGTATTTCTGTGTCTGTGATAACTCACTCAGTATAATTTCTTCTAACTCCATGAATTTACCAGCAAATTTCATTAGCACATCATTCCTGACAGCTAAATAGTGTATATGTGTCACATTTTCATCATCCATTATCTTGCTGTAGGACATCTAGGCTGATTCAACTTCTTTGCTATTGTGAATAGAGTTATAATGAGCATGGATATACATGTGGCTCTTCAGTAAGATTTATCTTTCTTTGGAAAAATTCCCTGAACTGGTATAGCTCAATGATATGATATTTCAAATTCTAACTTTTTAATAAACTTCCATATAAATTTCCAAAGGGGTTGTACAAGTTTTCATTCTCACCAGCAATATATGAGGATTTATTTATTCCACATCCTTGCCAGAAATTGTGTAACTGAATGTGAAAACAACTGAATTAATTTTGTGTGATAGAAAAGTGGGCCGCTGTGTCAGCCTATACTATGTGACAGATAAGTGGGTCCTGTGCGTCGCCTAGCTGTGGAGTCATATGCACTGTGGAAGACATAAGAATGAAAATGTTAATATCAAATGAGGCAAAACAACTGTATTGTAACTGTAAACAGACACAGATACAATGTGGAATAAAACAGTATTTAAGGGACAGGCCGAGAACCCAGACCTCAGTTCGGTAGGGACAGAGCATCCCGAGACTCTGTCGGGTTGGCAGCCGGACTCACTGATGCAGCTCCAGCCAAAGTACGCCCTGCTACCCTGAGGACGTGACCTTTGATCATCAGACACCCCTCAGCTCTGGCAATGGGCAGAAAGGGCCCTTAGTCCAGCCCTGGTCCTGGCTCCAGACCTGGGCCCTGGAATATGTCAATCAGTAAGCCCCCATGTGGTGTGCTTATTGCTGGGTGGCATAGACCTCCAGGGAGGTAGAAGTCAGCTGCACAGGCCCCCCAAGTGTGCTGGCGACAGACACCCTGTGAGATTCGATTCGAGGTGCGACAGCTGCGACTTTCTGAGGCCACCATTTGAGGATCTGGCCCCTGAATTGGCGAGTTCTAGATGGTCCCCGGATTCCCGGGCCTGGCAGAGCAAGCAGCACTCGCCTTGTCCCCTGGTGCCTCTGGTAGGTAAGCAGAGAAAGCAGAGGCTTTGACAGGAGTCTGAGGGCCCATGCAAGAGCCCCAAGACATCATCCACCAGCAGCTCCTGTCCAGTTCCAGGGAGGAGCCCCAGTCTGGCTAGCAGCAGCAGGAGCAGCAGCAGGGAGCCCAGTGCTGTGACAGTGCTCAGCAAAGGGAGGGACTCCTGCCTCCTGCCTCCCATGAATGGCCAAGAGAAGTGGTTCTGCCAGGCCTCCTGGCTTGGATTGAGCACTCACTGTTCTCCATGTTCCCAGCCTGCTGCCCTGCCCTCTTTGGTCGCAGGGGGCCTTAGAAAACACCCGGGGGCCTGTTGGGCCTCTTTACCAGGCCTGAGGCCTGCTGGAACTTCCTGAGCCTGGCTAGAGTTTCAGGACCTGACTTTAGGTTTCGAATCTCATCTCCACAGGCAAGTTTCATTTCCCTGGGATGATGTCACACCTATACAACCACCCTCTGGTCACGTAATCACTTCCTATTGGTTACCCCATAATCACACCACCCTTCACCCTTCCCCCTGCTGCACACTCTATATAAGTCACCCCCCTGTTTAATAAAGTTGAGTTCCTCCTTTGACTCAATATTATTTATTATTTAGTTATTTCAGTATTATTACTTTAAATGAATGTTAATAATAAATTGATATTTTATTAATTTTTATTTTTCTACTTTGCAAACATTAACAATTTTCCATGAGGCACACAAGTACATTCACTACTTAAAACACAGTGTGGGAGTCTCTCCATTTTGAACCATTTTTTAACGTTTTTATTTTTCAGTAGACGGATTTCGGCTTGTAATCTAACAGGGAAGAACTCCTCGAAACGTTAGTACTGAGAAGAAAAGCAAGACCCCAAGACCTTAGCTGAAGTTCCAGGGTAAGAGGAAACCGTTGAAAATGTTTCCACCACCGAAAATTAACACAAAAGGGGAACCGTACCGAAACCCAAACGATGAAAGTTGACAAAATCTTCATTAAATGCCTAAGGATGTAGACTTATACCGATATACTTTTACTAGACTGTAAATGAATATCTGCGAGACTGGCATTAAACATATAGGTAAGTGTAAGAAAACCGTGACATGTCCTTTTCAAGGAGTACAGTTTCCGTGGTGTCTCTAAGTGTGGCAAAGAAAAGGAGAAACGGGTAGAAGAAGCATCAGTTTACACAGGCTCACGAAAGACCAGAACTACGATTTCTTAACTTTAACAGCTTAAAGTCCAAATAAGTTCGGAAAACGCACACTCAGCAGGGCAGGTGAGCAGAAGTTTGCTAACGGGCCGTAGACACAGCGTTTATATTTCCTGGTACAATGCTTTCCACTTTATCTTGAAGGCAAAAAATTTTGCTCAGCGAGATCAAGTAAGTTCAGGAGACGCGCCTTAAAGATGCCGAGGTACAGCGTTAAATCGGTTTTGCCCCGACGGTGGCTGTGGCTCCCGGGGAGGAAGAAGAAGAAGCAACATTAAAACTGAATAAGAGCCAGATGTACTCTGAGTTTGCTAAAATCCTTCGAAAACCCCGAGTCAAATCGTTTTGTCTTTCTTTCATTTCTTTCTTTTTTTTTTTTCTTTTTTTTTTTTTTTTTTTTTTTTTTTTTTTTTTGTCCATAGAGCTACTTTCACTTCCTACTCCCAGAAGACAGAAATAGGGCTAGAAAAATTACGATTTCGATTTAAATTCGGTTTAAATGGGTCGAACCTTAGTCAAGCATCAAAAGATATGGCAAAACGAACCCTTTTACCATTTGTGCGCTGATGGGCCCGAGATGGTGTGACCTGGGTTTGTTTCAGTGTGCTGGGTTTCTTTTCAGAGGACTTTTGCAATGAGAGCTGGGCTGCAGTCCCTCTCTGACGTTTTGGGCGCGGCAGCTGAGCACTAGGGCTGACCCCGCCCTGTCAGCGGACTATAAGTAGAGCCCTGCTGCCCAGGGCCAGCGGGGATGAGCAGCCTCCCATCTGTGAACCAGCAAAGACTGGGCTTGTGTGCTGAGAAAGTCTATGTGTAATATTAAAAGAATGTGAAAACAACTGAATGTAAAAACAACTGAATCTGAAAACAACTGTGAACCAGCAGAGACTGGGCTTGTGTGCTGAGAAAGTCTATGTGTAATATGAAAAGAAACTGAAAACAACTGAATGTGAAACAACTGAAATGTAATTTTGTGTGATAGAAAAGTGGGCCGCTTGTGTCAGCTATACTATGTGATAGATAAGTGTGTCTTGCGTCGACCTAGCTGTGGAGTCATATGCACTGTGGAAGACATAAGAATGAAAATGTGTAATATCAAAATGAGGCAAAACAACTGTATTGTAACTGTAAACAGACACAGATACAATGTGGAGTAAAACAGTATTTAAGGGACAGGCCGAGAACCCAGACCTCAGTTCGGTAGGGACAGAGCATCCCGAGACTCTGTCGGGTTGGCAGCCTGACTCCCCATGCAGCTCCAGCCAAAGTAAGCCCACTACCCCAAGGACGTGACCATTGATTGTCTGGCACCCCTCAGCTCTGGCAATGCGCGGATAGGGCCCCTAGTCCAGCCCAGGTCCTGGCTCCAGACCTGCGCCCTGAAATATGTCAATTGCTAAAACCTTCTGAAAACCCCGAGTCAAATCGGTTTTTTTTTTTTTTTGTCCATATAGCTACTTTCACTTCCTATTCCAAGAAGACAGAAAAAGGGCGAGAAAATTACGATTTCGATTTAAATTCGGTTTAAATGGGTCGAACCTTAGTCAAGCATCAAAAGATATGGCAAAACGAACGCTCTTACCGCTTGTGCACTGACAGGACCGAGCTGGTGTGACTTGGGTTTGTTTCGGTGCCCTCGGTTTCTTTTCGGACAACTTTTGAAATTGGAGCTCGACTCTGGTCCCTGGGTTTGTTTCGGTGCGCTCGGTTTCTTTTCAGACGACTTTTGCAATGGGAGCTGGGCTGCAGTCCCTCTCTGACAATTTGGGCGTGGCAGCTGAGCGCTGGGGCTGAGCCCCGCCCTGTCCGCGGACTATAAGTAGAACCCTGCTGCCCAGGGCCAGCGGGGCTGAGCAGCCTCCCATCTGTGAACCAGCAAAGACTGGGCTTGTGTGCTGAGAAAGTCTATGTGTAATATGAAAAGAATGTGAAAACAACTGAATGTAAAAACAACTGAATCTGAAAACAACTGAATGTGAAAACAAATGAATCTGAAAACAACTGAATGTAATTTTGTGTGATAGAAAAGTGGGCCCCTGTGTCAGCCTATACTATGTGATAGATAAGTGGGTCTGTGCGTCGACCTAGCTGTGGAGGCATATGCACTGTGGAAGACATAAGAAATGAAAATGTGTAACATCAAAATGAGGCAAAACAACTGTATTGTAACTGTAAACAGACACAGATACGATGTGGAGTAAAACAGTATTTAAGGGACAGGCCGAGAACCCAGACCTCAGTTCGGTAGGGACAGAGCATCCCAAGACTCTGTCGGGTTGGCAGCCAGACTCCCTGATGCAGCTCCAGCCAAAGTACGCCCTGCTACCCTGAGGACGTGACCATTGATCATCTGGCACCCCTCAGCTCTGGCAATGCGCGGAAATAGCCCTTAGTCCAGCCCTGGTCTGGCTCCAGACTTGTGCCCTGGAATATGTCAATCAGTAAGCCCCCGTGTGGTGTGCTTATTGCTGGGTGCCATAGACTTCCAGGGAGGTAGAAGTCAGCTGCACAGGCCCCCCAAGTGTGCTGGCGACAGACACCCTGTGAGATTTGATTCGAGGTGCGACAGCTGCGACTTTCTGGGGCCACCATTTGAGGATCTGGCCATGAAATTGGTGAGTTCTAGGTGGTCCCTGGATTCTCGGGCCTGGCAGAGCAAGCAGCGCTCGCCTTATCCCCTGGTGCCTCTGGTAGGTACGCAGAGAAAGCAGAGGCTGGGACAGGAGTCTGAGGGCCCATGCAAGAGCCCCGAGACATCATCCACCAGCAGCTCCTGTCCAGTTCCAGGGAGAAGCCCCAGTCTGGCTAGCAGCAGCAGGAGCAGCAGCAGGGAGCCCAGTGCTGTGACAGTGCTCAGCAAAGGGAGGGGCACCTGCCTCCTGCCTCCTGCCTCCTGCCTCCCATGAGAGGCCAAGAGAAGTGGTTCTGCCAGGCCTCCTGGCTTGGATTGAGCACTCACTGTTCTCCATGTTCCCAGCCTGTTGGGCCTCTTTACCAGGCCTGAGGCCTGCTGGAACTTCCTGAGCCTGGCTAGAGTTTCAGGATCTGACTTTAGGTTTCGAATCTCATCTCCATGGGCAAGTTTCGTTTCCCTGGGATGATGTCACACCTATACAACCACCCTCTGGTCACCCCATAATCACACCACCCTTCACCCTTCCCCCTGCTGCACACTCTATATAAGTCACCCCCCTGTTTAATAAAGTTGAGTTCCTCCTTTGACTCAATATTTTTTATTTAGTTATTACATTATTATTACTTTAAATAAATGTTAATAATAAATTGATATTTTATTAATTTTCATTTTTCTACTTTGCAAACATTAACAATTTTCCATGAGGCACACAAGTACATTCACTACTTACAACACAGTATGGGAGTCTCTCCATTTTGAACCATTTTTTAACGTTTTTATTTCTCAGTAGATGGATTTTGGCTTGTAATGTAACAGGGAGGATCTCCTTGAAACGTTAGTACTGAGAAGGAAAGCAAGACCCCAAGACCTTCGCTGAAGTTCCAGGGTAAGAGGAAACCATTGAAAATGTTGCCACCGAAAATTAACACAAAAGGGGGAACCTTACCGAAACCCCAAACGGTGAAAGTTGACAAAGTCTTCATTACATACCCAGGGATGTAGACTTATACCGATATACTTTTACAAACTATAAATGAATATCTGCGAGACTGGAAATTTAACGCATAAATATGGCAAGTGTAAGAACCCTGAAAACCGTGACATGTCCTTTTCAAGGAGTACAGTTTCCGTGGCGTCTCTAAGTGTGGCAAAGAAAGGAGAAAACGGGTAGAGAAGCGTCAGTTTACAAAGGCTCACCGAAAGACCAGAACTACGATTTCTTAATTTACAGCTTAAAATCCGGATTAAGTTCGGAAAACGCACACTCAAGCAGGGCAGGTTGAGCAGAAGTTTGCTTAAGGGCCGAGACACAGCGTTTCTATTTCCTGGTACAATTGCTTTCGCACTTTAGCTTAAAAGCCAAAAAAGCTCAGCGAGATCAAGTAAGTTCAGGAGACCGCGCCTAAAGATGCCGGTACAGCGTTAAATCGGTGCCCCGACGGTGCTGTGGCTCCGCGGGGAGAAAGAAGAAGAAGCAACGTTAAAAATGATAAGAGCCAGAAGTGCTCTGAGTTTGCTAAAACCTTCTGAAAACCCCGAGTCAAATCGTTTTTTTTTTGTTTGTTTGTTTGTTTGTTTTGTTTTGTTTTTTTGGTCCATAGAGCTACTTTCACTTCCTACTCCCAGAAGACAGAAAAAGGGCGAGAAAATTACGATTTCGATTTAAATTCCGTTTAAATGGGTCGATCCTTAGTCAAGCATCAAAAGATATGGCAAAACAAACGCTCTTACCGTTTGTGCGCTGACAGGCCCGAGATGGTGTGACTTGGGTTGGTTTATGTGCACTCGATTTCTTTTCTGACTACTTTTGCAATGGGAGCTGGGCTGCAGTCCATGTCTGACGTATAGGGGGCGGCACCTGAGCGCTGGGGTTGAGCCACGCCCTGTCCGCGGACTATAAGTAGAGCCCTGCTGCCCTGGTCCAGCGGGGCTGAGCAACCTCCCATCTGTGAACCAGCAAAGACTGGGCTTGTGTGCTGAGAAAGTCTATATGTAATATTAAAAGAATGTGAAAACTACTGAATGTAAAAACAACTGAATCTGAAAACAACTGTGAACCAGCAGAGACTGGACTTGTGTGCTGATATTGGACTTTGTGCAATGGAAGCGACTCTGTGCTCTGAGGATGGCAGGCAGCCCTCGGAGGGCTCTGGGGCTATGCTGAGTTGGGAAGCTCTGGGGGCCTTGGTCAGATATTTTTTACCCCGTGAGATTCGATTGGAGCTGCCACAGCTGCGACTTTCTGGGGCCACCGTTTACCGATCTAGCCGGGGAATTGGCGAATTCTTGGTGGTCCCCGGATTCTCGGGCCGTGCAGAGCGCTCCGGCCTTGTCCCCCGGTGCCTCGGGTTGTTAAGCAGAGAAAGCAGAGGCCCGGAAAGGAGTCTAGTGATCCATGCAAGAACCACAAGACATCTTCCAGCAGCAGCGCCTGTCCAGTTGCAGGGAGGAGCCCCAGTCTGGCGAGCAACAGCAGCAGCAGCAGCAGCAGCAGCAGCAGCAGCAGCAGCAGCAGCAGCAGCAGCAGCAGCAGCAGCAGCAGCAGCGGCAGCAGCAGCAGGAGCAGCAGGAGCAGCAGCAGCAGCAGGAGAAACAGCAGCAGGAGCAGCAGCAGCTGCTGCAGCGGCAGCAGCAGCAGCAGCAGCAGCGGCAGCGGTGGTGGCAGCAGCAGCAGGGAGCCCAGTGCTGTGACAGCGTTAGGCAAGCGGAGGGAAGCCTGCCTCCTGCCTCCCGCCTCCCATGAGTGGCCAAGAGAAGTGGTTCTGCCAGGCCTCCTGGCTTTTATTGGGCGCTCACTGTTCTCCACGTTCCCAGCCTGCTGCCCCGCCCTCTTTGGTCGCAGGGGGCCTTAGAAAACACCCAGGGGCCTTCTGGCTCTTCTGCTGACACCACCTGCTTTCTTACGAAATAAAAGGCACTGAGAACCACCTTTAGTGTTCCTTGTCAGCTCTTGTCTTCTCTTCGATTTGCAGAGCAGAGCTGGCTGGGTGGCCAGCGCTTGCAATGGAAGCACGCGGGAGGCAGAGGGCGCTGCAAGTTCCCCTCTCTCCTCTGGGCAGCCAGCAACAGGCCAGTCCTGATTTCATGGGCATTCCTGCAAAGACCATAGAAATAAAAATGATCGGTATAAATACTTTTCATTGAACTGGGAAATGTTTCTGTGTGTCGAATTCGAAGGGGAAAAATAAATACACACACACACACACACACACACACACACACACACACACACACAGTGGATACACATCAATTCAAGATTCGGGTCTAGTAGAATGGTGCCCAAAGTGAAAAGTGGCTCAGGAGGCAAACTCGTGCTTCAGAGAACGTTCTTTCCGTATTTATTCAGCAATGACTGTTCTCCGGTCTTTTTTTTTTAATCATTTATTTATTTATTTATTTATTTATTTATTTATTTATTTATTTATTTATTTATTTCCAATCGTACAAGCTTAATAGGTATTCGGTCCCCTCCCTCCCTCCACGCTTTCCCAATCCCCCTTGCACCTTCCCCCCTTTTGCCCTTCTTTTCTCCCCTCCTTCCCTTTCTTCCAGTGTCCCCTCTTAACCCCCCCCATTCCCTGGAGCATCCTTTTGTGTGAATGTCAAACTTCCCGTCTGAGTCCTCCACTCTTGTGTCCCGTCTTAATATGCTCAGTTAAAGAAGGACACACAGTTAATCTTACAAGAGAGAGAGAGAGAAGAAAAGAACTGAAAAGTAAAAGCAAAAAAAATCGGGCTTTCTTTTAGTATTATAGACTTAAGTAAAAAAAAGATCATTCTTTTCAAGAAGAAACTTTTTAGACTTCTGCCACAATAGGATGTAACTTTTGAACAAATTTCATGATTGAATCTGCTGACAGTGAATGTCTTTAAGATGGACAATGTATTTGCCTGCTTTCCTTAAACACCTCTTTTATTGGTCTTCCTCGATGTGCAGTCATCTTTTTAACATGGAGATATTCCATGAATTTTGGAAGAGGGAACAAAGCAGTCAAACAGCCCACGGAGGATCATAGGGAAGGTATAGATACAAAAACCAAGTGTAGTAAAAGGAAATCTGTACGTTGCTTTCAAATGAAAACTATTTCGGTGCAAAGAATTGCTCCTGAGGAAAAGGATTGTGCGCAAATAGAAATGATCATTTGCTGGGACAATTCTCCCAGGCACACACTGTGACGGCTCCGGCCGTGGGGGCGGAGAAAGGCGAATATGCTACAGGCCCTTTACCCCTACCCAAATCCAGGAGCCTCCGGGCACAGCAGGGAGTCTGTCAAGGCGACACTCCTTCACTCACTCATACACACAGCTTCTGGCTGTAATGACCTGACCGCCCGCACCTCCGCCTCAGCCCTCCAGAGACTCGGCAACGGACGGGGAGTTTGTCAAAGCAAAAAGCTCAGTTTATTGGAGGTAACAAATCAGCTTATCTAGACAAAGAATCCAAGCGCACGAAACACCAGCCAATTACCTTGATGGTCAATATAGCACATACTCTGCATAGGTCAGACTAAACATAAATCTATGTTGGCTCCTATAAGCCAATTAGGACTCTCTGTAATGTGATCAGGGTCACGCCTAGGACACCAGCTCCCAGCGCCATTTTTGGCCCCATGTGCTAAGCCATGCCTTGTTCACTCCCTCCCAGACCGTTATCTCTGGGTGGGCCCAACATATCCCCCTTTTTGTTTTAATAGAGACGATATTTTACAATTAACTATACATGTATCCAATGTCCCATAAGTCCCAGCATGAGCTTTTGCTGTTGTCCTGTCCCAGTTGGTCTTCTCAGTCAGGCAGGTTGGCATCAGCACCAGGCATGGCAGCAGGTAGCTTGAGGAAGTTGTATGTGGCTCACACAGACAATACAGGCCTGCCTGGTCTGTCATTAGACCAAGGCCTCACAAGCCTCCAAACTTGAATCGCGTCTCTGGGGGGGATCATGGCATGGATGTCTGTAGCATGGTCTCATAGTTGGAATGCTGTTGAAACACTTAAGTGATATAGTTATTAAAAGAAAAATTTTTTCTAGATGTTAGGTCAGACCCAGATCGACTTTTTGAAAGTTTAAAATGTTGATGGTAAATAATGCCAATCCTAGCTGTTGGTGTGGGCTTACTCCCCCTTTTTGTTTTAATAGTTGGACCTTTAATTTAGTTGAGTATGGGGTCATCTAGCAGAGGGATGTCATTTTTGGAATTTAAAGACCTTCAAAGACCTTGAGAGACCCACCCCAGCATGGTGTTCTAAATCTGCCTACTTTACCTCTAGCCTATTTGAGGATCCAGACTGCTCAGGGGATAAGGGTTGACAATCGTTCTGGCTTCTTCCTGCTGAAATGGGGCGCTGAGAGTGAAAGAGCAGCCTGGCATCCTCATCTAACAAGTGTTGGGATATGGCTCTATTACTTTAAGTTTCCTATAACAGACTTAAAACACAGATTAAACTTTTAAGATCTATACAAGGATCAAACCGTTGTAACTGGAAAGGCACATGGGATAAACCAAATAAGTTAGTAATTTTACTGTGGATACACGCAAAAGTTAGTAAAGAAAACCTATTACCTAATCTTGAATAGTCATTGTCTTTGTCTGGTGTAAAACTAAGAATTAATCCATATACTGAAGACCTTTTTCCTCTAGCAGCTGTGAATCTCTACGATCACATCTTAAAACCTGTTTAAAACCATGTGAATTGTCTGTTTTGTTTTATTAAACGAGGGAATGTCTAAAAGCAACATTGTTAAGCATATAAGGAATGTCAGTAGTTACTTTGTGAATGACTGATGAACCTGTCATTTTCTTGATCATTAACATTTTAGTAAAATCAAAGATTGACAAAAGCCTAGGATGGAAGTCTGGAATTTTGTGCTCCCTAATCTAGAAAGAAAGAGGCTTCCCATTTGCATGTTAAACCCAAGGTTCTCGTGAGATGCTCAACCTGGCATTTTGGGCCTTCTTTTGCTGGATATCAGAGGCAAACTCCTTTTTCCCATCGGAGAGAAGCTAAGAGCTTCAGGCCATTTCATTGGTCTCCACCAGGGTGCTTGACCCCCTGAGCCCTGGGGTTCAGGAGGCAATCTTTCCTCCAGTGGAAATTTCCATGTTTGGGACATAGGCCACAAGAAAGCTTCCGGTGCTTGCAACTGTCTCAAAGTGCCCATAATCTGGCCTGGTCATATTCAAAACATCTTTTTATCTCTCCCCTGTCGGAAGGGGTCCTGGGTTAGTCTGCTTGGGCATGCCTTAATTTTCTACCTATCTCCTTAGGCAAATGTCAAGTTTTGATTTCTTTGTTTTGTGGCTCTTTCTTTCTTTTGTTTCTTTTTTTCAAATTAAGCCCTATTTTTATCACAAAGTACACAGAACAACAGACAGTTTTTGTGCCCCCCCCCAGTGAATCAGGGGCAAAAGCTGTTTTAAATCAAGCTTAGATAAACACAGAGACAGTCCCCATCCGCCTGCACAAGGAACTGAGGGATTTGGACTAGCCTTCCTCAATCCCCCCTGAGTAATGGTGATTGATGGTACTTTCCTCTTCCTGGTATGTGCTGGGGGCAAGGGTGGGAGCTCAACAGGTTTTGTACCATGTCTGCTATTGGCACTCCAGAGGGACCTTTATTTAGTTTTTTCCATGCTGTCGATTTAATTAAGGTGGGATTTGAAAGCACCGCTCTGGCCACATCCAGCCAGTCTTTTGTTGTGTGTGTGATGAGCTAAATCTTGAAGAAGTTTGTCAACCCAAGGAGAATTTGGGCTATCCTGTAGAACTGTTTTTTTAAATTTCTTTGCTTCCCAGGGATACCATACTGCAGGGCGATTGCCCTCTGTATCTAGGTTCTCAGTACACTTGGACTCCAGCTCCGGATTCCCTGCTTTAGCTTGATAGGGACCAGTGCACCCGAGCGCTAGTTTGGAAGAAATTTTAGTGAGGGTGAGGGGGGAAGAGCTCTCATCCAGCCTATCTGCGCCCCATTCTCTCTTGAAGGGAGTCCGGCTCCCCAGACCAGTCCCACTTCGCAGACCAGTCCCACTTCGCAGTTGCTCACTTGCATTTTTTTCCAGCCCCTGGACTGCGCGGCCCCTCCCCCACTAGTAGGGATAAATCTCTGTGAAAGGAACTGTCCGTGGCAGGCACCATCCCTGGCCACTCCCCGACCCACAGGTCTGGAGGCGCGTGCAGCCCCGCCCCCTCTCTGGGACATTTGTTCTCAGTGTCTGCCAGCTCTAGGAGCTCTGGCTGCTCCTCACTACTTTCCCGGCCCTGCGGCCCTGCATTCCCACGGAGGGTTTCCTCGAGCTGTTGCTCCGTGACCCCAGCTGGTGGCCAGTCAGAATCTCTGTCGCATTCCCTGCCCCACTGCATGGAGGGGCACCCAGGATGGCTTATTTTTGGCTCCGATGGATGGGGCCCTCCCCCTTTGCCTGGGGAGCTAGAAGCCGGCTCTGGTGGCTCTTCCACCTCCCCCTTTCCTTTGCCTCTGGTGGAGGCTGGACTGGATAGGGACAGAATGCTGCTTCAAGGGCAGAAACAATGGAATAAAATCCTGGAGAAGGGGACACCCCAAAATGTTCCTCCCGCTTCTCAGCAAGATTTTTCACTCGCGTCCAGGTGGTGGATGAAAACACATTACCCGATTGGATCCAAGGTGCTAATTCAAGGGCTGTTTGCCACATTTTTGAAATAGCAGAGCTTGTAACCTTTATACCCTGGCTTTTTAGTACCGACCTCAGTGCTCCTGGCACTGCTTCATCCTTGCATGATGAATTTCCCATATTTCCCAAGTTTTCACTTACCCCAAAGTCTGCTTAGCTCCGCCCGTTTTGAGAAGCTGCCCTCACACGGGGCACCAGATGCTGGGACAATTCTCCCAGGCACACACTGTGACGGCTCCGGCCGTGGGGGCGGAGAAAGGCGAATATGCTACAGGCCCTTTACCCCTACCCAAATCCAGGGGCCTCCAGGCACAGCATGGAGTCTGTCAAGGCGACACTCCATCACTCACTCATACACACAGCTTCTGGCTGTAATAACCTGACCGCCCGCACCTCCGCCTCAGCCCTCCAGAGACTCGGCAACGGACGGGGAGTTTGTCAAAGCAAAATCTCAGTTTATTGGGGGTAACAAACCAGCTTATATAGACAAAGAATCCAAGTGCGCAAAACACCAGCCAATTATCTTGATGGTCAGTATAGCACATACTCTGCATAGGTCAGACTAAACATAAATCTATGTTGGCTCCTATAAGCCAATTAGGACTCTCTGTAATGTGATCAGGGTTACTCCTAGGACACCAGCTCCCAGCGCCATCTTTGGCCCCATGTGCTAAGTCATGCCCTGCTCACTGCCTCCCAGACCGTTATCTCTGGGTAGGCCCAACAATCATTCAGCAAGGGTGACATGTTCATTGTGGCCCCAGGCCTACTTGGACAACAAGATGTTTTTATCTGTAAAGTCTGTTTCCATTGCTCCTGTACCAATGAAAACAGTTGAAAAGTCTTCAGCTGCGAGCTTGCAATGTTGAAAGCACTTGATAGTTCAAGGCTGTTGGCGGTCGTTTTTACCAGGAAAATGACTTACGTTTTCTGATATGGCAGTTTTTGGATTGCATGCTATTTACAAAGGCTTGTATGAATCTTCCCCGTGGATGTAGTGTTTCCTACAGTTGTTCTCAAGTAAGTAAGAAAGCGAGACCTTACTGTTGACCCAAGCGAACAAAGGAAACATCTGGACACAGTGCTCTCATGTAGTGACCAGTTTATTTCGGTGGTGGTCAACGTGTGTTTGCCAAGTGGATACCACACCGATTCTTTCCCAACAAAACGAGAAACTAGTGTTTGCGATATTTACGCGTAAGTTTTGTTACATTTGTCTTCAATGCTTAGCTGGTACATATCTATTCGGTATGCAGAAATTCCATTTTTAAATTACTTTTTTGTCATTTGTTTACTAGAAATAGTTCCTACATTCTGACTACATAACAGTTTTCCCTGAGGTACACAAATATATTCGCCATTTCAAACACCGGCTGGGAGTCTCTCCACTTTGGCCACTTTTAAAATTTATTTCTAATTACTTTTAATGGTGTATTATCATTAATTTTTAATGATTTTAATTGTAAATTATTATGAATTTTTCATTTTTTCTACTTTGCACACATTAACAATTTCCCATGAGGTATGTATTATTGATTTTTAATTGTTAACAATTTCCGACGAGGTACACAAATATATTTCTTCATCGTTGAAAACACCCTCTGGGAGTCTCTCTATTTTGAACAATTTTTAATTTTATTCTTAACTACTTTTTTTTTTAATGTGTCTCTCCCATTTATTAAATGAAGTCTCAGTATTTCTCATACATATCACAGAGGCCAAACAAAGCACTTCCATAGACCAATACTTTGCAATACTGCCCTGAATCTTTTTTTTTTTTTTTGTTAGGGTTTAAATATTTCTTTTTTTTTTTATTAAAAATTTAATTATACATTTTAAAATTTTTTACCAGTTCCCTCCCTCCCCCCTCCTCCCCCTCCCCTTCCCCCAGTGCCTCCCCCCCAATTCCCAGAGAGTCCTTTATTGTATACGCCTAACTTTCCATTGGGTCCTCCTCTCCGATGACATATAAGGACCCAGTGGCATTTCCATAAGCCCTTTCTCTTGTTCCCCTTAAGCATAAGATCACTACTATGGCTGTCAATCCTTGCCTCCAGGGGTCTCGGTGCCCTTAACAGATGCTAGACTTTATGAGGGCAACAGTGCGCTGGACATTGCGCAGGGCATGCAAAGTCCCATTACGATGCTTTGGCCCCAACTATTGTTGAGAATCTTGCAAATCGTTGCTCCTCCCATCCTTTGCTCTTACAATCTTACCGCCCCCTCTTCCGCAAATGTCCCTGAGCTCCAGGATGGGGAGAGATTAGTCTGTCCTAGTTCTATGTGATTGATATAGTCTCTGAAGTTCTGGATTGTGGTTTGTTGATTTTCTTTTGCAGTTTTGCTGCTCCTGCAATTCCCTTCACTCCATTCTGCTGGGCACTGTATGTCACCCCCTGGCCAGAGACAAAAAGCTGTTAAACTGGAGTCTTGTTGTAATAGCACATTCAAGGGTAGATGTAATAAGAGTAGGAAACCTCCCTGAGGGAGGGGTCCATCACCCATTTGCAAAATGATTACTTTTTATCTGCTAGACTATATGCCCTCCCCTTCTGGTGAGATCAGGAAAGAACGTCTGTGAACTTAACCAGGTTTCTCATTACTTACTTGCAGACCTTGATGGAGGCCTATTTTCTCTGCTGTAACATGGTCTCCTCTCTCCTTGTTTCTGGTGTGGCCCTCCTAACCCATCTCTCTTGTTCATAATCCTTGCAATTACTGTGTTTCATAGGTTTACTTTTGAGTGTCTCAATGTGGGCTGGGTGAGTTTGGTACTAGGAGCCACCTATTAGGGAATACATATGGCGCTTAATTTTCTGGGTTTGGGATACTTCACTTAATATAATTCTTTCTAATGACATCCATTTCCCAGCAAATTCCAGTAATTCATCATTTTTGATGGCTGAGTAGTACTCCATTGTATAGATGTACCACAGTTTCCTTATCCACTCGTCAACTGTTGGACATTTAGGTTGATTCCATGACTTTGCTATTGTAAACAGTGCTGCTATGAACATGGTCGAGCTTGTGCTATGGAGGCGAACCTCTGCTGCATGGGGGGTTATTCCCAAAAGTGGGATAGCAGGGTCATATGGCATTTCAATCTTTAATTTCTTTAAGAATCTCCAGACGGCTCGCCAGAGTGGCTGTATGAGCCTGCATTCCCACCAACAATGTAGGAGAGTTCCCCTCTCTCCACATCCTCTCCAGCATTTGTCGTTGTTTGTATTGTGGATTTTTGCCATCCTGACCGGGGTGAGATGATATCTCAGGGAAGTTTTGATTTGCATTTCCCTGATGGCGAAGGAAGTGGAGCATTTTTTAAGATATTTATTAGACATTTTAATTTCATCCCTGGTAAAGTTTCTTTGAAGTTCCAGGGCCCATTTTTTAATTGGGCCATTGTTTTCCTTGGAGTTTAATTTTCTAAGTTCTTTGTGCACTCTGGACAGTAGAGCTCTGTCAGATATGTGGTTAGTGAAGATTTTCTCCCATTCTGTGGGTTGCCTTTGAGCTCATGTGACAATCTCTTTTTCTGAACAGAAGCTCTTTAATTTCACAAGATCCCAACTGTTGAGAGTTGGTAGCAGTGATTGTGCCATTGGATGTCTGTTTAGGAAGTGTTGGCCTAGCCCAATCAGCTCGAGGGAGTTCCCTATCCTTTCAACTATGGTTTTTAAAGTCTCTGGTCTGATATCAAGGTCCTTGATCCATTTGGAATTAAGTCTTGTACATGGTGACAAGTACGGGTCCAGCTTTAATCTTCTGCATGTGGAGATCCATATTCTTAACTACTTTTAATCATTAATTATCATTCATTTTGGTTGTAAATTATTATTACTGTTTAAGTTTTCGACTTTGCATCCATGAACAAGTTTCCTGGAGGTACACAAATATAGTCACGAGGATGGGAGGAGTCATGATATGCTAGATACTCCACACAAGTTAGGGCCAAAGCAATTATAATGGGAGTCTGCATGATCTGCACAATAACCAACATATCATTGACCTCTCAAATTCTAGCATGGACTAAAGGCACTGGGATCCTTAGAAGCAAGGGATTAACAGTCACAATAGTGTTCCTATACTTAAGGGGAACACAAGAAAGAGTTCTAGGAATTGCCACTGAGTCCTTACACCTCATCAGAGAGGAGGACCCAGAGGAAAGTCTGATAAACACATTAAAAGATGCTTCAGGGATGGGCGGCGGGGCACTGGGAGAAAGAGAGGGAGGGGGGAAAGGAAGGGGCAAAGGGGGGGAGGGAACGAGGAGGTCCAGGGAGGGTGGAGGGAGGGAGGGGACATGGGTTCCTATTACGTCTCTATGAGCAGAAAAATTAAATCAATAAATCAATTAATTAATTAATTAATACAACACCCCCTGGGAGTCTCTCCATTTGGAACAATTTTTAAAATTTATTTTTAGTTAATTTTTAATTATTGTAGATTTTAATTATTAATTATTAAGAATTTTCTACGAGGTACACAAATATATTCACTGTTGAATATGCAGTCTGGCATCTGGTTAAGTTCACAGACTTTCCTTCCTGATCATTTACAACTAATGGGGTATGATCTTACCAGAAGGGGAGGGCGTACAGTCTGGCAGATAGAAAGTAACCATTTCGCAAATGGGTGATTGACCCCTCCCTCACCACGGTTTCCCACTTTTATTACTGAATATACTCTTATAACAAGACTCTAATTTAACAGGTTTTTATCTCTAGTCAGGGGGTGAGTGAAGGGCATTGCAGGAGCAGCAAAACTGAAAAAAATAAATTAACGAACCATAATCCAGAACATCAGAGACCCTATATCAACCACCTGGAACTAGGCCAGCCTAATCTCTCCCCATCCTGAAGCTCAGGGAAATTTGCAGAAGAAGGGGCGGTAAGATTGTAAGAACACAAGGATGGGAGGAGTAACGATATGCAAGATTCTCCACACAAGTTAGGGCCGAAGCAATCATAATTGGACTTTGCATGCCCTGTGTAATGTCCAACACACTATTGACCCCACCAAGTCTAGCATTTGCTAAAGGCACTAGGATCCTTGGAGGCAAGGGATTGACAGCCACAATAGTGTTCCTATACTTAAGGGGAACACAAGAAAGAGTTCTAGGAATTGCCACTGAGTCCTTACACCTCATCAGAGAGGAGGACCCAGAGGAAAGTCTGATAAACACATTAAAAGATGCTTCAGGGATGGGCGGCGGGGCACTGGGAGAAAGAGAGGGAGGGGGGAAAGGAAGGGGCAAAGGGGGGGAGGGAACGAGGAGGTCCAGGGAGGATGGAGGGAGGGAGGGGACATGGGTTCCTATTACGTCTCTATGAGCAGAAAAAACGGTGGGAAATGCCACTGGGTCCTTGACCCTCATCGGAGAGGAGGACCCAGAGGAGAGTTTGGCATGCTCATTAAAGGATGCTCCGGAGATCGGAGGGGGGAAGCACTGGGGGATGTGGAGGGAAGGGGGGTGGGGGGCACAGGGAGATGGGGGCTTGGAGGGAGGGGGGACCAGTATATACCTGTTAAGTTTGTATGAGTTGAAATAAAAAAAATAAAAATTAAAAAATAAAAAGAATCCAGTCTGGAGTCTCTCCATTTTTAAAATAAAACCATTGTTTAAATTATATTTATTAGGTGAATGTATTAATTATTATTAATTTTTAACAAATTCCTAATTAGTGAAAATCTATTTTTATTAATCTTTTATATTTTAAAAGTTTTCGACCTCTGCATCCTGAACAATTTGCATGAGGTACACCAATATATTCACTATTAAAAACACCCTCTGGTGTCTCTCTCCATTTGAAGAGTTTTTCGCGCTTTTATTTTTCAGTAGACGGATTTCGGCTTGTAATCTAACAGGGAGGAACTCCTCGAAACGTTAGTACTGAGAAGGAAAGCAAGACCCCAAGACCTTAGCTGAAGTTCCAGGGTAAGAGGAAACCATTGAAAATGGTTTCCCCCACAAAAGGGGGAACCATACCGAAAGTCCAAACGGTGAAAGTTGACAATTTCTTCATTAAATACCCAGGGATGTAGATTTGTATGGATATACTTTTATAGACTGTAAATGAATATCTGCGAGACTGGAAATTTAACGCATAAATATGGTAAGTGTAAGAAAACTGTGACATGTCCTTTTCAAGGAGTACAGTTTCCGTGGCGTCTCTAAGTGTGGCAAAGAAAGGAGAAAACGGGTAGAGAAGCGTCAGTTTACACAGGCTCACCGAAAGACCAGAACTACGATTTCTTAATTTACAGCTTAAAATCCGGATTAAGTTCGGAAAACCCACGCTCAAGCAGGGCAGATTGAGCAGAAGTTTGCTTAAGGGCTGAGACACAGCGTTTCTATTTCCTGGTACAATTGCTTTCGCACTTTAGCTTAAAAGCCAAAAAATCTCAGCGACATCAAGTAGGTTCAGGAGACCGTGCCTAAAGATGCAGGCACAGCGTTAAATCGGTGTCCCGACGGTGCTGTAGCTCCACGGGACGGAAGAAGAAAAAGCAATGTTAAAAATGGTAAGAGCCAGAGTGCTCTGAGTTTGCTAAACCGCTCTGAAAACCCCGAGTCAAATCGTTTTGTTGTGTTTTTTTTGTTGTTGTTGGTTTTTTTTTTTTTTTTTGTCCAATAGAGCTACTTTCACTTCCTACTCCAAGAAGATATCAAAAGGGCGAGAAAATTACGATTTCGATTTAAATTCGATTTAAATGGGTCGAACCTTAGTCAAGCACCAAAGGATATAGCAGAAGGAACCCTCTTACCATTTGTGCACTGACAGCCCGAGCTGGTGTGACTTGGGTTTGTTTAGGTGCGCTGGGTTTCTTTTCGGACGTCTTTTGCAATGGGAGCTCCGCTGCACTTCCTCGGTTCGTTTCGGTGCGCTCGGTTTCTTTTCGGAAGTGTTTTGCAAGAGGAGCTTGGCTGCAGTCCCTCTTCTGACGTTTTGGGGGCAGCAGCTGAGCGCTGGGGCTGAGCCCCGCCCTGTGCACGGACTATAAGTAGAGCCCAGGGCCGGCGAGGCTGAGCAGCCTCCGGCCTGGGAATCAGCAGAGACTGGGCTTGTGTGCTGAGATTGGACTTGTGCTATGGAAGCAACTCTGTGCTCTGAGGATGGCAGGCAGCCCTTTGGAGGGCTCCGGGGCGCTGCTGAGTTGGGAAGCTCTGGGGGCCTTGGCCCGATCTTTGTTACCCCTGTGAGATTCGATTGGAGCTGCCACAGCTGCGACTGTTTGGGCCACCGTTTGCCGATCTAGCCGGGGAATGGGCGAGTTCTCGGGGGTCCCCGGACTCTCGGGCCGTACAGAGCGCTCTCGCCTTGTTTCCCCGGGTCCTCGGATTGGGTACGCAGAGAAAGCAGAGGCCGGGATAGGAGCCTGGGGGTCCGCGCAAGTACCCCAAGAGATCGTCCAGCAGCAGCTCCGGTCCAGTTCCATGGAGGAGTCCCAGTTCTGGCGAGCAACAGCAGCAGCAGCAGTAGCCGCCGCCATCGCCGCCGCCGCGCAGCAGTAGCAGCACGAGAAACAGCAGCAGGAGCAACAGCAGAGCAGCAGCAAGCAGCAGCAGCAGCCGCGGCAGCAGCAGCTAGCAGCAGCAGCAGCCTCGGCAGCAAGCAGCAGCAGAAGCAGTGAGCCCAGTGCTTTGACAGTGTTTTGCCAAGGGGAGGGACGCCCGCTTTCTCGACTCCCATGAGTGGTCCAGAGAAGTGGTTCTGCCAGGCCTCCTGGCTTGGATTGGGCTCTCATTGTTTCTCCATGTTCCCAGCCTGCTGCCCACCCCTCTTTGGTGCGCAGGGGGCCTTAGAAACACCCAGGGCCTTTGGCTCTTCTGCTGACACCACCTGCTTACGAAATAAAAGGCACTGAGAACCACCTTTAGTGTTCCTTGTCGTTCTTGTCTTATCGATTTTGGAAGCTCGGCTGCACTCCTTCGCTCTGTTTCGGTGCGCTCGGTTCCTTTTCCGACGACTTTTGCAACGGGAGCTCCGCTGCAGTCGCTGGGTTCCTTTCTGTTCGCTCGGTTTCTTTTCCGACGTCTTTTGCAACGGGAGCTCCGCTGCAGTCGCTGGGTTCGTTTCGGTTCGCTCGGTTTCTTTTCCGACGTCGTTTGCAACGGGAGCTCCGCTGCAGTCGCTGGGTTCGTTTCGGTTCGCTCGGTTTCTTTTACGACGTCGTTTGCAACGGGAGCTCCGCTGCAGTCGCTGGGTTCGTTTCGGTTCGCTCGGTTTCTTTTCCGACGTCTTTTGCAACGGGAGCTCCGCTGCAGTCCCTAGGTTTTTTTCGTTGCGTTCGGTTTCTTTTCCGACGTCTTTTGCAACGGGAGCTTCGCTGCAGTCGCTGGGTTCGTTTCGGTTCGCTCGGTTTCTTTTCCGATGTCTTTTGCAACGGGAGCTCCGCTGCAGTCGCTGGGTTCGTTTCAGTTCGCTCGGTTTCTTTTCCGACGTCTTTTGCAACGGGAGCTCCGCTGCAGTCCCTAGGTTTTTTTCGTTGGGCTCGGTTTCTTTTCCGACGTCTTTTGCAACGGGAGCTCCGCTGCAGTCGCTGGGTTCGTTTCGGTTCGCTCGGTTTCTTTTCCGACGTCGTTTGCAACGGGAGCTCCGCTGCAGTCGCTGGGTTCGTTTCGGTTCGCTCGCTTTCTTTTCCGACGTCTTTTGCAACGGGAGCTCCGCTGCAGTCCCTAGGTTTTTTTCGTTGCGTTCGGTTTCTTTTCCGACGTCTTTTGCAACGGGAGCTCCGCTGCAGTCGCTGGGTTCGTTTCGGTTCGCTCGGTTTCTTTTCCGACGTCGTTTGCAACGGGAGCTCCGCTGCAGTCGCTGGGTTCGTTTCGGTTCGCTCGGTTTCTTTTCCGACGTCTTTTTAGCACATTCAGGGTAGATGCAATAAGAGTAGGAAACCTCACTGAGGGAGGGGTCCATACCCATTTGCAAATGTTACTTTTTTATCTGCTAGCTATATGCCCTCCCCTTCTGGTGAGATCAGGAAGAAGTCTGTGAACTTAACCAGGTTTCTCATTACTACTTGCAGACCTTGAGGAGGCCATTTTCTCTCTGCTGTAACATGGTCTCCTCTCTCTTGTTTCTGGTGTGGCCCTCCTAACCCATCTCTCTTGTTCATAATCCTTTGCAACTCTGTGTTACATAGGTTTACTTTTGAGTGTCCCCAATGTGGGCTGGGCGAGTTTGTGTACTAGGAGCCACCTATTAGGGGAGTACATACGGCGCTTAATTTTCTGGGTTTGGGATACTTCACTTATATAATTCTTTCTAAG
>JALPQD010000387.1:742500-908743 GCA_023101885.1 Typhlomys cinereus | reverse complement strand
ACGACATCATTTCCCAGCAAATTCCAGTAATTCATATTTTTGTGGCTGAGTATACTCCATTGTATAGATGTACCACAGTTTCCGTTATCCACATCGTCACTGTTGGACATTTAGGTTGATTCCATGACTTTGCTATTGTAAACAGCTGCTATGAACATGTCGAGCTTGTGCTATCGAGGCGAACCTCTGCTGAGCTTGGGGGGTTATTCACAAAAAGTGTGATAGCAGGTCATATGGCATTTCAATCTTTAATTTCTTTAAGAATCTCCAGAGGCTCGCCAGAGTGGCTGTATGAGCCTGCATTCCCACAACAATGTAGGAGAGTCCCCTCTCCCCACCATCCTCTCCAGCATTTGTCCTTGTTTGTACTGTGGATTTTTTTGCCATCCTGACCGGGGTGAGATGATACTCAGGGAGTTTGATTTGCCATTTCCCTGTGGCGAAGGAAGTGGAGCATTTGTTTAAGGATAATTGTTAGACATTTTATTTCATCCCTGGTAAAGTTTTTGAAGTTCCGGGCCCTTTTTTAATTGGGCCAGTGTTTTCCTTGGGTTTAATTTTCTAAGTTCGTTGTGCAATCTGGACAGTAGAGCTCTGTCAGATATGTGGTTAGTGAGATTTTCTCCCATTCTGTGGGTTGCCTTGAGCTCGTTGACAATCTCGTTATCTGAACAGAAGCTCTTTAATTTCACAAGATCCCAACTGTGAGAGTTGGTAGCAGTGACTGTGCCATTGGATGTCTGTTTGGAAGTGTTTGGCCTAGCCCATCAGCTCGAGGAGTTTCCCATCCTTCAACTATGGCTTTTAAAGTCTCTGGCCTGAGTATCAAGTCCTTGACCATTTGGAATTAAGTCTTGTACTGGTGACAAGTACGGGTACCAGCTTTAATCTTTCTGCATGTGGAGATTCAGTTTTGCCAGCACCATTTGTTGAAGATGCTGTTCTTTTTCCAGTGATTCTTTGGGCCCCTTTGTCAAAGACCAAATGGCTGTAACTTTGTGGGCTTATATCTGGGTCTTCAATCCTTATCACATTGATCTGTGTGTCTATTTTGGAGCCAGTACCAGGCGGTCTTTATAACTATGGATTTGTAGTATAGACTTGGTTTGGTAGGTAATACCTCCAGCTGTGTTTTGTTACTCAGGATTGTTTTTGCTATCCTGGGTCTTTTGTGCCTCCATATGAACTTTGAGATTGTTTGGTCAACTTCTTTGAAGAATTGCTTTGGGATTTTGATTGGTATAGCAATGAATCTGTATATTGCCTTTGTAGGATGGTCATTTTTACGATGTTGATTTCTGCCAATCCAGGAACAAGGGAGGTCTTTCCACCTTCTGGTGTCTTCTGCAATTTCTTTCTTTAGGGTTTTTAAAGTTTTCATTGTAAAGGTCTTTTACCTCCTTAGTTAGGTTTATACCAAGGTATTTCATTTTTTTAGGGGTTATAGTAAATGGCATGGTTTCTCTCAAGGCTTTTTCACTTCTTTCATTCTGGGCATATAGGAAGGCCTCTGATTTTTGCACATTTATTTTGTATCCTGCCACCCTGCTGAACTTCTCAATTAGTTCCAGGAGCTTCCTGGTGGAGTTTTTGGGATCACTCAGGTATAAGATCATGTCATCTGCAAATAGAGATAGCTTGACTTCTTCCTTGCCAATTTGAATCCCTCTTATGTCACTTTCTTGTCTTATGGCTTTGGCTAAGACTTCAAGTACAATATTGAATAGAAGTGGTGAGAGTGGACAGCCTTGTCTTGTTCCTGATCGAAGTGGGAATGCTTCCAATTGTTCCCCATTGAGCATAATCCTTGCTGTGGGCTTGTTGTATACAGCTTTTATTATATTGATAAAGGTTCCTTCCATTCCTACTGTCTCTAGCGTTTTGATCATAAAAGGCTGTTGGATCTTGTCAAAAGCTTTTTCTGCATCTATCGAGAGTATCATGTGGTCTTGGACTTTGGACTGGTTTACATGATGAATTACATTTATTGATTTGCGTATGTTGAACCAACCTTGTGTGCCGGGGATGAAGCCTACTTGGTCCCCATGAATGATCTTTTTAATATGTTTTTGAATCCGATTTGCTAAGACTTTGTTGAGAATCTTTGCATCTGTGTTCATCAGGGAGATCGGCCTATAGTTTTCTTTTTTAAGTGAATCTTTATTAGGTTTTGGGATTAAAACGATATTAGCTTCATAGAAGGAATTTGATAGTGTTCCTTCTTTTGCTCTTTGATGGAACAGTTTAAGGAGTATTGGTGTTATTAACTCCTTAAATGTCTTGTAGAACTCTGTGTTGAATCCATCTGGTCCAGGACATTTTTTGGTGGGAAGATTCGAGATTACTTCCTCAATTTCCTTATATGTTATAGGACTATTTAAGTAATTCACAACTTCCTGATTCAATTTAGGTAAGTTGTGTTTACTTAGAAATTCATCCATCTCTTTTGTGTTGTCAAACTTCACAGAATATAAGTTTTTGAAATATGATGTTATAATTCTCTGGATTTCTTGGGTATCCGTAGTGATAACTCCATGTTCATTTCTAATTTTGTTAATTTGGGTTTTCTCTCTCTTGCTTTTGGTTAGTTTAGCTAGGGGTGTATCAATCTTGTTGATTTTTTCAAAGAACCAGCTTTTTGATTGGTTGATTTTTTCTATCGTTTTCTTAGTCTCGATTTCAGATATTTCTCCCCTTATTTTGCTAATCTCTTCTCTTCTACTGCTTTTGGGATCAGATTGCTCTAGTTTCTCTAAAGCTTTAAGCTGCATTGTTAAGTTGTTTATTTCTGATGTTTCCATTTTTTTGACGTGGGCATTAAGAGCTATGAACTTACCTCTTAGAACAGCTTTCATTGTGTCCCAGAGATTTTGGTAAGTTGTATTTTCATTATCATTCACTTTCAGGAAATCTTGAATTTCCTTTTTAATTTCTTCCTGAATCCAGTTCTCATTCAGCATCATAGTGTTAAGTTTCCAGGAGTTAGTGTATTTTCTCTTGTTTGATGTGTTGTGGATGTCCAGCTTTAGGCCGTGGTGGTCTGATAGGGCACAGGTTAGAATTTCAACTTTCTTGTACATGTGTAGATTCATTTTGTGGCCCAATATGTGATCTATTTTGGAGAAAGTTCCGTGTGCTGCTGAGAAAAATGTGTATTCTTTGGTGCGTGGGTGAAAAGTTCGATAGAGATCTGTAAGGTCCATTTCTTTCAGGGTTTGATTAAGTTCAAAAGTGTCTCTGTTAAGCTTTTGACCTGTTGATCTATCCCATGTAGAGAGGGCGGTGTTGAAGTCCCCAAGAATTATCGTTTGGGGGTTGATTTCTTGCTTTAGACGTTGTAGGGTTTTCTTAATGAATGTGGAGGGGCCCGTATTGGGTGCATATATGTTCAGTATTGTGAAATCTTCCTGGTGAATTGTACCTCTGACTAAAATGTAGTATCCATCCGTGTCTCTTATAATTTTTTTTGGTTTGAAATCCACTTTGTCTGATAGCATAATGGCTACCCCTGCCTGTTTTCTGCTTCCATTTGCTTGTAGAATTGTTGACCAGCCTTTTATTTTTAGAGCGTGCCTACCCGGCTCCGACTCCCGCCATCCAGCCGGAGCCGCGCGGGGGCCGAGGGAACGAGGAGGACCTCCCCCTGCGCCCGGGCCCCGCCCCAGCTGCCCTCGGGTTAAATAGCTCCACGCCGACGCGCCCATCCTCCCTCTTTCGCCCCACCCCGCTCCGCCGGTTGGGACGCATACGCGAGATCCACCCGGGCCTCACCCCGCGCCCTAGGTAAGTCCCCGTTCAGGCCCTGCCCACCAGTAGCCCAGGCCAAATAATTCAGTTTAGTGAAATTGAGAGATCTTAAGAGTTAAAATGACAATGCCAAAGTCAAAGTGCAAATCCATGAGAAGCAACACTCAAGTAAACAAATCTCCCACTGAAGAAATTAATCCCATAATGTTAGACTCCAACAAGAACAAACCCGCGGAAAAAGGCCAAGAA
Organism: Typhlomys cinereus; assembly: GCA_023101885.1. NCBI lineage: Eukaryota > Metazoa > Chordata > Mammalia > Rodentia > Platacanthomyidae > Typhlomys > Typhlomys cinereus. Next base: position 904,747 of record JALPQD010000387.1, on the reverse strand, counting down.
AGCCTGACCCAGGATAACGACTTTCAAAATATGATCATTACCATGTTCAATACTATGAAAGAGGAAATCCGGGAGGAATTACATAATCGAATCAATCGCTTTGAAGAGGAACACAACAGACATCTGGAGGAGTTGAGAAAAACAGTGCAAGAAACAAAAAGTGGCATAGAACAGTTAAAACAAACTCAAGCAGAGTTTAAAACTGAGCTAAAAGACAAGTTATCTTCAACCCAGAACGCCACAGAGAGTCTTATCAACAGAACTAATGAAGCAGAAAACAGAATTTCAGACCTTGAAGATAAAGTGGGAGTACTAGCCAGCTCAATGGAAGAGGTTGTTAAAGCCAAAAAGATACTTGAGAGAAATATCCAAGAGATATGGGACACCCTGAAGAAGCCTAACATGCGTATTCATGGAATACCGGAGCAAGAATCTCAAAATACCACCCCTGAGGAAATTTTTCAAACGATCATCAAGGAAAACTTTCCTCATCTAAAAAAGAGAGGCCCATTCATATACAAGAGGCATTCCGCACCCCAAACAGATACGACCAAAATAGAAGCACAACCGCGGCAAATAATAGTTAAAACAGTCCACATTCAAGATAAAGAACTGGTGCTGAGAGCTTCAAGGGAGAAAAAACAAGTCACTTTTAAAGGCAAACCTATTAAAATAACAAATGACTTCTCAGTCGAAACAGTAAAAGCAAGAAGAGCTTGGAGAGACATACTTCAAGTATTGAATGAGCAAAAATGTCAACCCAGGCTGATTTACCCTGCAAAACTATCAGTCATGATCGAGGGAGAAAGAAAAATTTTCCAGCACAAAGACAACTTTAAGGGATACATGGCCACCAAACCAGGCCTTCAAAACTGCTAGAAATGATACTCAAGCGTGAAGAAAAAAACAGGCATATCCAGGAGAACAGAAGGCAAATATAACACCATTAAAAGCGAAGCAATATACTTATAAAAGCTACTAAACATAATAAATGTCTGGAATTAACAATAGTTTCTCCATTATAACACTAAATGTTAATGGACTTAATTCACCGATCAAGAGACACAGATTACAAACTTGGATTAAACATCACAATCCATCAATCTGTTGCCTGCAGGAAACCCATCTCATTTTTAAGACTAGATTGGAGACCCCCTAGGCTCTTCCTCCCGCAACCTGATCTTAATTTTCTTACTGTATTTACCGATGGGGGGGCACCTAGGAGCCTACTTGGTGGCTTTTCCCCCTCATAAGAAGGGGCAACTGTTGTTCCTCCTTAAGAGGGTCACCCATGAGGTTGAGGGTTCAGCACAATTTAAAGAATTTTTTGTGGTGGTATTAGCACTGAGCACTATACCTGAGCCTTTTAATTTGTTTTCTGATAGCCTCTATGATTTTAACCTACTGCCTAATCTACTTGATGTTTATATTAAATTAGATTTTAACCCTATAACTCCATTGATGCTGCAGGCACAATTATTACTCAAACAGACTTAATCCCATCTTCATCCAACATCTTCGGGGTCACCAAAATCTGCCTGGGTTTCACTCTGAAGGAAATGCCCTGGCAGATAAGATGGCATCTGCTTTAACTTTTCAAGAGGCGGCCAGTTTACATGAGTTAACCCACATTAACTGGAGAGGCCTCCATCACAAATATCCTTTGGTGCCCATCAAAGATCTTAAAAAGATCATCTGCACTTGCAAGTCCTGCCAACCCTTTCTTCAACTCCCTCCTTTACAAAAGATGGGAGTTAACCCCCGTGGATTACGACCTAACAACCTATGGCAAACAGATGTTACTCATTACCCTCCATTTGGTAAACTTAAATATATCTTTCTCACTATTGATACATTCTCTCATGCCTGCTGGGCTATGGCACACGCAGGGGAAAAATCTAAGCACACTGTCAGTCATATATTACAATGCTTCGCTGTCCTTGGTTTGCCTGATCAACTTAAAACAGATAATGTCCCTTGCTTTATTAGTAAAGCCTTTTCCAAGTTTCTCCAGACCTGGAATATTACCCATTCCACTGGCATCCCTCATAACCCTCAGGGACAGGCAATCAAACTCTTAAATCAAAATCAAACTCTTAAGGCCCAATTACAAAAACAATAGGGGGAGTCTCCCCCCCCCCCATGATCAGCTGAAGAAGGCTTTGTTAATGCTTAACATTTTAAATTTGACTAAAACAGATTTAGAAACACCATTCCAGAGGCACTGGACTTCTAAGATCTCATACAAATCCATCCAGGTTCGCTGGAAGGACCCCCTTACCGGGGAATGGAGGGGTCCAGACCCCCTCATCACTGCGGGGAGAGGATTCGGATGCATGTTCCCCCAAAGTGAAAAAAGGCCTATTTGGGTCCCTGCTTAGGACATCAAATACCTTCCTCCATTGATGGAGGGATAGAATAAAAACCTCCCTAGGGAGTCGCCTCCCCCTGAGGATTTTCTTTGTTCTCTCTCCACAGCATGAAGACTCCATTGATTTTACTCTATCTGATGGTGATCTTCCGGCCATCGAGAGGAGGATTTGGAGATCCACATGAGGCCCGAATCATCATTGAATGACAGATGGGATTCGTACGGGGCAAGATAAAGAAACTACAAGAGAACCTGGATCAGCTAAGGAAAAACCTCCAGGGACACCCTTTTTGGTCCTCCTTTGGAGGCCTCCTCCCATACCTTACTCCCCTCCCGGGTCCTGTGTCCATGATACTTCTCCTTGCAGCCATTGGGCCTTGTGTGATTAATGCTCTTACTCACTTTATTAAAAGACAGATTGAATCTATCCAGCTCCACCAGGTCCACATCAACTATCAGATGCTCGCTGCTCAGGAGTCCAGCTCTAAACATTTGGCCTTAGAGCCATTTGATGACTCCCTGTGACCATGAAACCCCCAAGTCTGGCCTAGCCAGGCGCTTAAGTGAGGGTTGGTGGCCAGAGATGGGTTAAGTGAAGGCCCAGCCGGAGATCAACCTAAGACAGGACTTGTAACACTCAAAGTTGCAAGCTCCCATGACAGGTAAGACACCGGAGGGTGGCTCTCACACCTAAGACAGGCACAGTCACTCAATGCCATATGACCTGCTCGATCACAGATAGCCCCTGGATCATCTTTTAAAAAACAGAAGGGGGGGGGCTGGAGAGGTGGCTCAGGGGTTAAGCCTCCGCCTTGCAGGCAGAAGGTCCCGAGTTCGGATCCCAGATCCCACGTATAGACACCAGACGGAAGCGGGGGCGGCCTGCGCTTCTGGTCCTGGTAGGGCGGAGCCTGTGAATCCCAGGGCAGAAGGAGATGGAGGCGTCCATGGTGGTTCGCGAATTCGTCCGTGGTTCTACACACACACACACACACACACACACACACACACACACACACACACAGACACACACGCGCGCGCGCATGCGCACAGTTGAATAAATAATAATAATAATAATAATAAAAAAAAATTAAAAAAAAATTAAAAAAAAATTAAAAAAACAGAAGGGGGAGGTATTGGGCCTCTTTACCAGGCCTGAGGCCTGCTGGAACTTCCTGAGCCTGGCTAGAGTTTCAGGACCTGACTTAGGTTTCGAATCTCATCTCTTTCATTTACCTGGGATGATGTCACACCTATTCAATCACCTTCTGGTCACTTATTCACTTCCTATTGGTTACCCCATAATCACACCACCCCTCACCCTTCCCCCTGCTGCACATTCTATATAATTCACCCCCCTGTTTAATAAAGTTGAGATCCTGCTTTGACAGACCTCCCTGCTCCATTGTGCTCATTGGGCTGCTATACTCATCACCCGCTCAGCCCCACAGGTTGCCCGGCTGGTCTGGTCGTCCCTAGCCGCACTACCTGCAGTGGCCCCAGAGTCCTACAGTAGGAGATGTGTTTTCCTGGATTTTGTTCCATTTTATAGTTTTATGATATGACTTGGGCATCTAGTATTAGACCTTTGGTTTTTTCCTTTGTATATGTTTCTGACTCTTTTGAGTCAGATATATTTTTCAGACTTAGAAAGCTATTGTAACAGCTTCTCTGGATGTGGATGGGATGGTTTTGTTTAAGGGTCAGTCTAGGGCTTCTTGGATGTGGTTATTACGGTTCTCTCAGATTTATACAATGTGTAATCCCAGTTCTGTTTAGGTGGTATAAGGGTTTATGATCTATTTTTTTGCTGAGAGATGTAAATTTGGGTGTAAAATTTTGATAGGTGAGGTTTTTCTTAAGTATGTGTACAACTTTAACAGGAAAGAATATGGTGGATATAATAGCTAAGGGTAGGAGTGTGAGAGTTAAGTTGGAGACAGCAGTTTTTAGGGATTATTACAGGAATATAAGAGTCAATGACTAAGACCTGGTTAAAGCAGGTATGTAGGCATGTGTATGATGTTTGGAGGAATTATCACCTGCGTATGATGTTTGGAGTGACTATCACTTGATAATAAAAAAGTTAAATATGACACTTATCTTTTGTTTGGATGGTAGAACTGTCCTTTCGTTGAATGGTGAGATTTTCTACCAGTTTCTCAGTTAAATGAGCACTGTCCGCAGCCTTTGTTTTCTGTGACTTCTAATGGATTCCTGGATTTATGGTAAAAATTGGGTTTCTGGAAGTATGGATTGTGGGGGAGAAAGCTGCTAGGCCATGGTCAGCACCCATGGGTCACTGGCCAGAGCACATAGACATGATATCTGTAGCTGCTGAGCTGGACTGGGTTGAAGGTCATTGGCTTGCAAACTAATTTCAAAAAGGATGCATAGCAGAAGCAGCCAATTAATAGATTATGAATTGGGGAGTTTGGGGGAGAGAGAAAAAAGAGGAAGAGAGAGTTTTAACAGCAGAAATTGTTAGGGACGACTTAACAGAACTACCAAGAATATCATGGAGAAAACAAGTTTGACATCGAAAGTATAAAAACTCACTATTTTACACTCCCTTTGAGACAGCCATTTGAGATCCAGCACCAACTACACAGATATTGTGATAGGTATCTATTTGTGCCCTAGTTGATTAAAAAGAATCAGTGTTACCCTTAACTTACCAGAAGATCTAGTGAAAATGTTGCATTTCTGTGCTTGGCACCAGGAAATTGAATTTTGTTATTAACTATTATTAAACATGCATCTATTAATTAGCATGGTGTGAATGTGGAAGGAGGAAGCACATTTCTAGGAAGTGCTAAGAATAAAAGATATTCCTAAAGTGTGCTCAAAGCTGTTCAGATTTTCAAAGAACAAAGGTTCATTTTGTGGTCAGTCAGCCAAATAAACAAGTGACCAAAAATAAAAAGTTCACTTTGCAATGGACTTTCATAGCATAGTGAATTTTTGTTAATGAGTCTTCATAATTTATTGTGGCATCCTGTTTGTTTATCTGCCTTACCCAAAAGACTGTAGACTCTGTAAAGGAATAAAACACGTCCATGTTTCATGTCCATATAAAATGCTGTATCCAGAATGCTCTGCTTACTACATGGCTTACAGGAAAATATCAAACATACCTGTTGATGGAAAGAACAAAGACTATAAAGGAAAAGAAAATGGAATTGAGAGATTGAGAGAGGAATAGAAAATGGGAAGGACAGATTTCTAAGAGAAATCAATTCACCAGAAATTCATCTAGTGTTTTTGTTATTGTTGTATATAGTTTGATTTTTGATTTTTCAGACAGAGTCATATGTAGTCAAAGACTTCCTCAATTTCTAACTTTCCTTCAACTTCTAAATCTTGGAATTACAGGAGAGAGGAATCATTGCAATAATGCAGGCTTAATAGCAGGAATTGTGTTTCAATAAAAAGGCTAAAATGTATCTTTGAAAAAAAACAATATGCAACATTTCCACACTCATGTGTACTATGTATTAAATGCATCTTTCTTTCAGCCAATTATAACTTAAAGCCTTTTCTCTTATTAGTATTTTAATACCTATTCCATGAATATGCCCCAAATTCTTACATGTACTCCATTAACTGTTCAAAAATAAAATTAACATTCAAAATATGAAGCATTATGTTTTTCAGTCTGTCGAGGACTAGGCTTAGCAGGTTCTCCCTCAGGAAAGACAAAGTTCTTACATAGTTGTTGGTCTCTTTTTTTGGCTTCAAAACCCTTTGGATGCATTTGTAGATATTATCTATTTTACATTTTAATTTGTAGGACTGTTGATGAATTTGTTTTTATTTATAAAATTATTCCCTAACTATTACTTTTGAAACAAAATGATGATATCTGTAGAATATGAGACCCAAACCAAAATTTGAAATAAGTAGCTGGTTCCATAAAATTGCAACAGCATCTGGACAAAGTTTCTTCTTTAAAGACATTGAAAGATATTGGTTTCTTTTCTCCATTGTCAAAGGAAAACATTAATTTATGTCTCATGGAACAAACACAAAGAATACAGAAAGTCATTCCTTTTGCTCTTGAGATTAAAATTAAAATGTGCTCATTTCCAGAAGCTACTTCATGAAACATAGTCTATAAATAATCATACCAAAATGTAAACTTTAATTAACTCTTTCAATGGTCCTTATTAAAGTACCTTATTTTCTCCATTGAATTATAATAGTTTTATTTTTCAAAATCATTAGATTTGAATGTAGTTATTCATAAAAATACTCAATGTATAGCATTTATAAACTTAAGTTGGTATGGAATTTATATGTTACAACTTACATTAACCATTTCTTAGAAAACATTGATCACGTGTAAAATTAAACTCATTAACCCTTAAGTCTCCCATTAGCCTTTTTAGATCTATTCCTTTGACTTCTGTTCCCTTCTGCTTCAGGAACATCAAAATATTAAACACTAAAAATATTTTCAAATATTTCATAATTACATATAGAAAAATAATTATGTAAAACCATAGTAACAAATATATGATATAAAAATAATACATTTCTGTATCTTAGATAAAATGCTAGTTATTTCATAGCAGCAATATAGATATTAACAAAACAATTTATTATGTTGATACAATTAAACTACACAAATAAACACTCAAGGATAAATCTAACATTTACATCTTCCGTAGACCTGTTTCCTAGTCTAAACTTTTATAAATTTAAAGGCAAATCATTCTCAGAACTATTTCTCCTTTGATATAAGAAGCATTCTGCCTTTTAAAATGGAAAAATAAAGGCAAATATACAAAGTAGCTTATATAGCTTGTCCAAGGACATGGAGATAGTTAGAAATGGAAATAAAATTGTTATTACAAAGAGTAAGAACTCAAATGCTGTAGTTAGACTACTATAATAGTTCTCATGCCATTATAGTTACGAGGAAATGTGCCTGGTGGCTTTCTGTTTTGATATGCCAAGGACAGGCTTGTTATTATTGCTCTATTGAGACACAAAATAACAACGTTGTCTTTTAGCAATATTTCATAAATTATTTAGAAAAAAAGATTGAAAACACAAGAGGAAGTTGCAAAGGATATAATGTTGGTAGAGGTAGATAAAAGACAGAAAAATGCTGCATTGTTTCACCTTACACTTATGTTAAAAGTTTAGCAAATTTATTAGATACATTGTTGTATATAGTTTTCATACTAATCACTTTAGGAAGATTAAGCAAAAAGTCATTTTTAATCACATTAGAAAAGGAATAGCTAATTTCCCAAGAAGAAAAGGAATGGAAAGTCATATGCTCTTTTTAAAGCTGAAAAGATTTTTGCATGTGTTTGTTTATGAGGACTTGTTCATAACAGCATCATCTACTCTGTTTGCACATGTGTTTACTTAAGATTCAACTAAGTGTTTTATTCAAAATGCTTCTAAATATTTTCCAATGTATTTGTTATATATTTATTTATTCTTAATTTCTGGTTTGTAAGAAAGCTTTTCAGCTAAAGTGGTGTATCGATAATAGATTGCCTTGCTACTAAGAAGCAAAATTAAAATTTGTTATTAAAAGCTGATTGGGAATACAGTAGAGGAATGAGAACTTAAGCTAGTTAAACTGATTCAGTGGAACATATCCCTACAGTTATGGAAGAAACGTAGCTTCAGGATCTCAGCAAAAGTAAGAAATACATGGACTTTCTGAACTCCCTTAATGCGTTTTCCCTCCCCATTACAGTCTATTTTTTAAACTGTTTTATCCCTTTCTATCACAGAAAAAACAGTGCCCTTGTCTTATTGATATAAAAGATTAACTCTCAAGAGAGGTTTTTATTTTTAAATTCTACCCTAGAAAGAGCCATATTTAACCCCAAAAGACCAAGAAAGACTGTTCAATTTTATCCATATTTCTGTTAATCAAATGTTTCAGTACCTTCTTGGTTCAGGAGCATAGGAAAATTGCAATTTTGGTCTTATTTTCTCAGGGTCACTGTCTGTCTCATACTTACATGAAGTTTGCAGATCACAAATTTTATACTATATTGATTGCATGCCATTGTTTGAAAAACAAATTCTTACATTGTCTGGGCTGTGAGCACCTTAAAGTTGTAGACTCTTCCTTACTTAGTGGTGCATGAAGCATTCTAGTAAATAAGAAAGCCTCAATGCATGTTTGTGGAACAAGTAGATGCCTAAATAACTTTTCTAATATAGTATAGACACAGTGATCTCCTGCCACGTTAATTATCTTAAAAATACCTTTAACAAGTTTTACTTTTGTTCATTAACTACCCAAAAGGATAGGATTAATTATATGTGCATGTTTATTTACATGAGTGTACACACACACACACACACACACACACACACACACAATGGAATACTATTAGTCATCACAAAAGATGAGATTGTGGAATATGCTGGTAAATGGATTTCAATGGAGATTATAATATTGAGCATGAATCTCAGACATGGAAAGACAATGCTACATATTCCCTCATATATGTGAATATTAACATTGATCTCCTGACTAAAGCAGTTGGCTTGGAATTACTGAAAGAGTCAGAATAATTGAAAGGGATTAATAAGTGGGAGGGGAGAGGGAAGGTTAAAGCAAAGATTTCAGTTGAAGAGATACAGGATTCCACAGTAGTGGAGTGAGGGAGAGAACAATGGGAGAAAATACTTAGGGGGAGGGAATAGGACGTAGAAGGGGCTAAGGGACTAATAGAAAAACCCCAATGAGTCAAAATGACCTTTATGAACTAGTACATAGTATGTGCTCAGTTTACTTTTATTGAGTAAATCTTTGACAAACCATATAAATGAGAATTAAGATATATTAATATGTCTTTAATTCTTGAGTATTTTGTATTCTGTTGTGAATGTTGTTTCTCCATTTTAGATGAGTGCATGTTACTGTTAAGAACTATCAGATGACCTCTCTCTCACCGCGGACTCCTACTTTTATTCCATCTACCTTTGAATATACTCTTATAACAAGACTCTAATTTAACAGGTTTTTATCTCTGGCCAGGGGGTGACTTCCAATACCCATCAGGATGGAGCCAAGGGCATTGCAGGAGTAGCAAAACTGAAAAAAAAATCAACAAACCATAATTTGGAACATCAGAGACTCTATATCAACCACCTGGAACTGGGCCAGACTAATCTCTCCCCATCCTGAAGCTCAGGGAAATTTGAGGAAGAGGGGGAGGTAAGATTGTAAGAGCACAAGGATGGGAAGAGTAATGATATGCAAGATACTCCACACAAGTTAGGGCAAAGCAATCATAATAGGACTTGGCATGACCTGCGCTATGTCCAACACATTATTGACCCCACAAAGTCTAGCATGGACTAAAGGCACTAAGATCCTTGTAGGCCAGGGACTGACAGTCACAGTAGTGTTCCTAAGCTTAAGGGGAACCCAGAAAAGGGTCTGGGAAATGCCCCTGGATCCTTGCACCTCATCAGAGAGGAGGACCCAGAGGAGAGTTTGGCATGCACAGTAAAGGATGCTCCAGGGATTGCAGGGAGAGGCACTGGGGGATGGGGAGGGAGGGGAGAGGAGAGGGGGGAACAGGGGGATGGGGGGGTAGGTGGAAGAAGGGAGGAGACCGGTGTATCTGTTAAGTTTGTATGAGTGGAAATAATAATAATAAAAAAAGAAAAAAAAAGAACTATCAGATGGTTTGAAAATATTAACAAAATGGTAATATCCAGAGGTGGAATGTCAAGTTTGGGTTGCAAGCTTTGGAGCAGGGGCACAGTTGATATTTATTTACCTAAAATCCATTATTTTTAATGGGTTAGCATTTCTAAGAATTTATATATGATAATAATTGAGATTGGTAATATTTTAAGGTACAAGATACAAAGTGAAAATATACATCTGACCAAATGAAAAACTCTCAGTGTCCTCTAATCCCAAAGTTTAATAACAGAATGAGAAAATAAGCCATCTGTGTGGGATAAAAAATGATAATCACACATTTTCATAGCAGGACATTTCATAGTGATAGAAGGCACCGTGTAAGCTACAGGGAGAGAAAATTCATTACAGCTGTGAACTCTGTGAGCTATAAGAGCAACAACCCTGACAAGCTCTATCCATTGATACAACAATAGCAGACAGTTATGGGGATGACAAAAAATTTTCTGATAGTATTTGAGTTAAGGCCTATTCCACACAGCAGGGATCCCATGCATGGAACTGTACACCTCTTCAAAAGTTTGTGTAAGGGAGGTCATAGGCTGGAAGGAGAACCTATTACAATTGTATTGTGAAATTGACATGATGTCATGCTACTTTCTAAATATTTATCTTTATAAAAACATTATACTTTCATCAGAAAAACTTCTTGCACTGAGTGATTTCTTAATACAGCCACAGTTGCTCAAAGTATGACAAATAACTGAGAGCTTATCTCCGAAGGGACCATCTTTATCGCCTCTTTCAAGGATCAAGAAACATTGAAGAAGACAAAACAGAAAAATTTTAAGAGCCATAGATGGAGAAGGAGTGCTATGAAACAATGTCTTCTAGACACAACATGGTATTTTACTTATTAACTTGCTACAGCTGTGATTACCTGAAGAAGATGGGCACAAAACATGGGCCAATCATCATTTCATTAACCATAAGGGAGGGACTCATAAAAACCCACTCTTTACTGAGGGACTATGGGCTTTGGGAATAGGGATGTCATTTTTTTCAGTTGTGTAGCCTGAAAAAATACTTTTGTTTATAGTAAATATTTTGCTTATGTTAATGAAATCAAGCATAATTAAATTATCAGAGAAAGAAAAAAGAAAAAAGAAAACTAATAATGTAGGAGAGGAATTTTTGAGATGAATGGCTTCAATGGGAAAGAATGGGATGAGAGAAAAATGGGAGGGCAGTTGAAAGATCCCCTAAATTCAATATGTATATGTATGAGCTTTTCAAAGAATAAATTAATAAAAAAGAACATTAGTATGCACTAAAATAAGTTATTCATGTTCTTTCAGTGTTTATATCTGTCTTCCTTTCTTTGTTTATCTGTTTATCTATCTATCTGTCATCCATTATCAGTGGCAGGGATTTTGGCTAGGTTGTTTTCATTGCAAAACTTAATGTGGGGGAGAGTTATTCATATACTAAGGCAGGGTAAACATGAGCAATTGTAGGAATATGTCAAGATTTTTCCTAGAATACGGTTTTCCTTCTTTTATATCCTTATATGTAATGTCTAGTGCGATCAGTGACTGATTGGAACAAATGACTTTGCTAGGGTAGTGATAAGGAGATACCATTGATAGTTGGTTGTCACATAAGTTGGCCATGTTGGTCTCCATCAATTTGAGTAGTTTTGGTACATGCCCTTTTAACCAAAGCAGTGCATCATGAATTTCAAACACAAATGTATATGAAAAGTAAACTCTGTAACCCTAATGTAAATTCTCCAGTATTTACCATGTCCACTTCTAAAATCCCAATCCCTTGTGTTATTTCTGCTGTCTCTGTATGTATTTCAATTTTTTAATCTCAGCAGCATGCTTTTTATCATTTTTTCTTTCATGATCCAGAGTCTGCACAGACTGGAACTTTTCGTGAAGCTCATGCATGTTGGATTTGAACTCTTGATCCTCTTTCCGACAACCTTTAGAATGCTGGAATTGCAAATCTAAACCACCATGCCAAGCCCTGCATGCCAATGTTTTTAAATAAAACTCAAATGCAATAGATATATAGATATATACACATGCAAAAACTTTTTTTTCTTTTTCACAAGGGATTTTTATGACTAATTTTCTTTGCCAATGTAACTTGGCTACAGTCACTCTCCCTTACTTTATAAATTTGTAAATTCTAGTAAAATTGCATATAAGCCCAGAACACTAGTCTTTGATGTTTAAACATTATGATTAACTAGCCTTTCCAAAAGTGTATAGAAAAACAGATGAAGAAACAATGAAACAAGCAAAACAATAGTAACCATGAACTATCATTTGGAGTAATCCATGAACCTCTCTAATATTTTTGTGTCTGCAGTCTAAGTATTTGGGCTTTAGCTCATACTGACAATCCCGTGAAGAATGACAGCCCTCATTCATCTCCATGTGACTAAATTGCACCTTTTTCTGTCAAGGACAAACCCAAGTCTCATTTCACTCATGGGAATTTTCTAATAAGTCCTATCCTTTTCTGCATCTGATTACTAAATAAAGAGCATTCTAAACCAAAACATGCAACATTCCTGTCTACAAATTAATTAAGTCCAGATCCAGGTAAATTATAGAAGCAATTTTATAGATATAATCATAATCCCAAATCAGATGATCACAAAAGAGATTATCCTAGCAGGCATACTACAATCAGGTGAGCCCTTTAAAAGGAAAGGATTTTTCTCTAACTGTTCATGGAAGGAGAAGTCAGAGATTCAAAGCTGGTTTGAAATTAAAGGCAACTGTGGAAGAAAGAAGACTGATAAGCATGTGGAGCTAAAAGCAGTTAAGAGATCTGTACTGTTTCTAGCTATGACATTAATGGCATGTTCATATCCTGCAAAATCATAGGCAGTGATTAAGTGAAGTCAATATTATATAAAACTATGATTTATTTTAGATGATGCATGTGAAAACATGGAAGTATTGATATTCTTCTTGGATTTTTTCTTTATATGACAATTTAATCTCTCTTGTGTACTTTTAAACTCTATAAGACAGGCAACTTTTGCATTAAAAAGGGAAATAAAACCTCTTTTAGTGACATAGGTACAACACAAATACTCAGCAAATAATAGGCAAGTATATGTAAGTGAAACAGAATGTTTAGCTTATCGACCTTGACTTTTGACTTTTATTCCTGAACTGCTATCAGAAAAACTGTCCTGATTTGTAGTTATTTGTCATGGAAGAGTGTGTGTGTGTGTGTGTGTGTGTGTGTGTGTGTGTGTGTGTGTGTGTGTAAACAACTGTTTTCACTTGAAAAACCAAGTAACTAATAGTCTTCATAGTAAAGAATTCATATGCTTGCCTAAAGAATTACCATGTGGTAGTTTAGTGTAATACACTAATCAAGGCTCACAAGGATGCTGTAGATGATAGTTTTGTGCTTATTACCAAGGCAACCATATGTGTTGTGTTCAGAAATATTGATTATACCCCCCACACCCTACTGAGCAAAGAAAAGGTGCTTACTTACAAACTTGTTCAGAGAGGAATAACCTGGCATTTCTATGGTGTGAGCTTCATTCCTTTCCCTCATCCTTCACATCCCCAAATATATCATGTTCACTATATTACTCATGTGAAAATATAACTTGAGCTTGTGGATTGTGACCAATTGTAACACTCATGTCCTAATAGCGATCTTTCTAGATGTTATTGTCTACATTCCTTAATTTTATTCAGATAAATAAACCATTTGAAAACATGGATAATCCGTCATGATTGCCTGACTCAGCCTTAGCCATAGACAATATGCTGTGTTTCCATAATCAAACACTTAAGTAAGGAATATATTCAGGAAAAACCAAGTAGCTTTGCACAAGGAAATCAAGTTGGAGTCACATTTTTGCAAGTGGGTGTGTGGGAGGCATGCATTCAACAAAGAAAAATATTGTAGATATCTGAAGTTTCAGCAAACTTTTATCAGTTTCATATTATATTATTATACTAAGTCTATGACTCAAGCAATTTACAGGAGCAAGGAAATTTTTGTGTAAACAATTTCAGGCAATCTTCGACAATGGCAAGAGAGTGAGGAAACTGGTCACATTATACCATGTTAAATAATTTTCTACACACTAGCTCGGGACCTGTTTTTTACTAAATAATTCTTTACGGTTGTGCTTAAAGGCTCAGTTCCCACATCTCCTTCATACCTGTAGCTACCTACCACAGACATATGTGTGAAAAACAATTCTTCAAAAGGTACAAAAGGAAGTACCCAAATGGGAATGGTGAAAGGCACTTCAAGTTGGAAAGCAAATTCCCTTAGCCTGAAAGTATTTGAAAACATTTGCAGATGTAGCAATGGCACAACTGCACAAATGTGCTGAGTTTTGAAAATAAGTCATTTGGAAATTAAAGGTGTGGAAGTTTCCTTGAGATAAATTTACTGAGAACTTATCCACACTCTAATATAAGTAGTCAGTAATAACAAAATGTGATCTTGTATTGTGTATTGTCTAATTAGCGGGTATATTTTCTAATCAGTGGGCATCTTGGTGTGTGTACTGGTCAGTCACATTGTTGGATACACCCTCTGTTTCACAATAAGTTTCATTTTCTGTCTTAGTACTATTTTCCAAAATCCAACCTTCTAGCCCTTTAAGCCTGATTCCATACAGATAAAGGCATGAGACACAGTTGCATGTTTTCATTCAATCTGACTGTACTGCAGAGAGGGTTTGTTCTTTCTGTTCCCGTCCCCATGTTGCTATTTTATTGAAGAAGTAACATCTCTTCATCATCAAGCCCTTGACACTTCAGGAATGCATATTCTCCACACAAAATTCCAAATGAATCGTCTGGCTGGTCTGCTTTTCTCACATAAACTAAACCCACAGGCCCTGCAGGAGAGGTGGGGGAAAGGCACACATTTCTCAGTAAGTCTGAGACATCCCTCAAGTTTGCAAGACAACATGCTGTCAAACGTGAGAAAGTTGGCACAGGTAACACAAAGGGTTCGAGGACTGACTGCTGCATCCAATGTAAGTGCCAGATGCCAAAGACCTGGGCTTTTCTGAAGGGTTCACATCTCTAGTTCGTCTGTCCTTTTTAACTTATGTACAGTAGTACCCTGGGCTGAGCCATTTTCCCTCTTCAGGAAAGGTATTGATTGCTCCAGAGTTATTGTCAGCATTTTAAAATAAAATATGCTATGGTTTTATCATCACAGAGAGGATATTGTAATTTATTGATATAAACTCTGGATCTGCAGGTTTGTTGCTCCAGTGATTTAGTGGATTCTCAATGGATAGTTCGTTACATCTCTAATGCGAGCATATATCTGCAGCATGTGTTTAATGCTATGCAGTTTTCAGCGAGGCGTGAAGGTTGTGGCACTACAAAGCAGAAAAGTGGAGGGACCGTGTGGCTCCCGGGACTGAGCTAGTAGGAGAAAAAAATCCAACTAGCTCCCATACCAAGGTCAGAGGAACAAAGGATAGTTTAGCTGTGCAGAAATCTGAGAAAATACTAATGGCAAAAAAAAAAAAATGTGTAAACAGAAAACCTCTCATTATCAGAAGAGGAACAGATTTCGTTCCCATACGCAAATTATGCATGGAGAGAGTGAAATGCCTTCCGAGTCAGAAGCCTCAGTGTGGTCCTTTTAGTGCTGGAAGTATGTGCCTACGCGCATAAGATGTCACTTCTTTTTCTTGGATTCTAGATCAGTTTGTTTTTAAAGTGGTGATTCTATTCAGAAAGGCATTATTTCATAATTCTAAGAAATGCACTAAGATAGGAAAGAAAATATCTCATCCAATATATTTTAAATAGTGGGAGAAATATTGTAAAGAAAGGCAGACAAATTTAAAAGGAAAACAGGAGATAAAAGCCAATAGTTCTTGGTGTGAATTGATAAATATGAGTGTTGGGGTAGTTTGCTTTTCCAATCAGTGCTCTATTTTGTTCTTCATCTTGAGGTTGAGGATGAGTCATTTTTATCGAGGAATATATTGTTCTTGTTTCTTAAATTATTATGGTATGTTAGAATAGATTGCTGTATATTGCCATGGTGGGTTGTTTCTACTATCAAGGTTTTGCTGGAAGCTAATTCCTGTTTGTTCCTCTCTTCTTCATATCAAATTCCCCATCTAACACCCTATTTCAGACGCAAATGCAGATTGCTCCAAGGAATGTTTCATTTCTTATTATGGAACATTATTGCACATGTATCAAGTATGATTTTTTGTTGCCACCTAGATTAATAGAAATAAATAACAAAAAGATCAAGTCAAGAGGGAAATGTGCCTTTGGAAGACGCAAACACTTGAGCCAGAAAGACATTGGATTCCCACCAGGGCAAGACAATAGCAAGGTACTGGCCTGTAGGGAGTTGGTGCACTATTCGTGTTTTCTGATATTTTCAATAAACTGCTTCCCACTTCTAATTATTTCTGAAGAGTGAAATGAATTTTTGAAATCCCTCCAGCTTTTAAACCTGGACTTACTTTATCAAGCTATTTGTTCAAAATACCTTTTTCAATTCATGTCGCTTTAAAATATTCCAATTCTAAACCACAGAAGATACAAATAGAATTGTGAAATCTCACTGATTCTTTCTTACCAGCCCCTAATCTTCTACTCTGTATGCTTGCAAGGACAGCTTTGGAAGGAAATAATTAATATTTGAGATGTTTCGCAGTCTGCTCCATTGCAGCCCTCATATCTTTGAGGACACAATATACAGTAAGATTTCATATGGGGAATAAACAGTCTTCTCAGTAGATGATTTCAAAGCTCGAGTGTTTTAGCTCTTTACTGAAAGCAATAAATTTTAGGTAAATTGCAATCCCATTCATACTTTCGCTTTTAGAATGCCTAATGACTTTTCAGCAACTTCAAATCATTACACAACTGTAATAAACACATACTTTGCACAGGAAAATTCCTATCATTTTCCTTAAAGAGTAAGGAAATATATTTCTTTGTGTAGGTTAATCATACAGAGAAGTTTCCAACCATTCTGTCACTAACTTTAGTATCCAAAACTTAACTATTTTCATTCATTTGAAACTTAGGACAATCGAGCTTAGTATAGACTGATTGAAATGGCATATACTACTGTCCAAAAGATTCATGGGTTTCCTTAAAAGCATTTATAACATTATCTCACTAGGTATATTAAAAATAAATAGTCAATTTAGTGTAACTAAAAATCATTTAGGAATATTTGAAAATCTTACATATAGAGTTAGTAATTTCAAAATGAGTTTTCTCAACATATAAAGATTTCTGTTAAGTTTATAATGGAAAGAAAGAGAGCCAGAGAATTAGTTATCGGGCCAGACTTGTCTCAATGTATTTTAACTTTCTTCATTTTTGGCAGGCTCTGACATTTCTAAACAAATAGAGGAGAAGACACTTTTTTTCAAGACCTTGGAGTACATAGTTTTAAAGATCAATTACCTTTACTTCTAAACAAATTCAATAATTAATTTAAAATTAAAAGTATGACAAAACCCACAGCACTATGCCTTTGGTACGATTCATAAAGAAGAGATTCTTTGTCATACACTAGTTTTATCTCATATTTCCTGCTGTAAGACTTTCCATAATCTAAAATGAAACCATTTTTGGCTGATTAATGTATATTGAATTCTATTTAAAGTTTCTTCTTGATTTAAGCAATGGAGTAAAATTAACATATATGATGATCAAATAATGGATATTCTTTCTATGTAAGATAAAAAGAGTGGTCTTTAGGAATTTTTGGACAATCTACTCCATTGATCATTAGGGGAAAACAAATGCACTGAAATATATGCAAAATAGCAGTCACATATAAGAGTGACATGATGTAGGTTTCTGTTGGCAATAATTCATTTGGACTTATTTCCTTCTGTTATATTCTCTCCAGTCTATGCCCACTAATTTTAGTTTGACTCACATTTGGAAACCTTTCTGAAAATGCTGCAAGATTTTATAATAATAGTCCCAAATAGGCTTTTTACTGAAGTGTTATTACTCTTTTACGGTCCATCTTTGGAAAATGTTCTTTAATGGAAACTTTATAGTTTCAGTTATATCTTTATATTTTATAGGTATTTTCTACTTTTGTAAATCATTTAACTAGTCAGCTTTCTTATAACCCCTTTCCCAGGACATAAAGCTTGACCATACTAAACCCAAAATTTTTGGTAAACTTGAATTTCTTTATTTCTCATAGGATGCTCTTAAAGGAAATAATATCCTCTGTTTTTAATAAAACATAAACTCCCCTACCTTTCCTCATGACCTCTTGCTGAGTTTCATGATTGATTTTTTTTGGATGTTCCTGGATTTAGATACCATATGTTTATAATGGGGGACAATTCAAATGTGTGCAAAACAAAAGCACTGATTTTTCAGAATTGGAGAAGGATTATAGAGGTTCTTCTGTGAGTTCTTTAATTCAGAGTGGTCCTGTACAATCTCATTTATGCCATATGCTCATTTTTTTGTGGCACACTAAGTTTAATTAGGGTTGCTGGCATGAGCATGAGTATGGTATTATTTTTTGGACTGTGAGGTGCTTACCAGTGGCTATACTACTGAATAAAATAAAATTCCACCACTCAGAAACCATTAACTGCAAATAGCTCCTTATGGAGTTCAAGTGCCTCATGACCTTCTCCTCTATCCACAACGGAATACTGAAAGTATACATCTTGTGCAAGTCTTGTGAGTTCATAAGAACAATGGCCACATCATGTCCACAAAACTGTTTTTTTTTTTTTAAGGGAGAAAGAGAGATTTATTCAGTTTATAGTTCCAGACGGGCTTTCATGGTAGAAGCATCCAAAGGCTCAAAGATTGCTAACTGCTAGAGCAGACCTTTCCCATAGGGTGAAACTAATCCACTTCAAGGCCTACCCTCTGTAACTGCTTTCTTCCAGTAAGGCTCCACCTCCTAAACGTACCATGACCTTCCCAAACATATAAGCCTCTGGGGGACATTGCACTTCTGGCTCTTATAGGCTCATTGCCATCTTATTATACAAACTATATTCAGTCCAACTTTAAAAGTCTTTATAGACTACATCAGTAGTCCTAACACAACTCAAATTCCAAAGTCTCCTGTAAAATCAAAAGACATGTTAAATACTTTCAACATACAATGGCAGAGAATAAACATTCCCATTCAAAAAGGGAGGAATGGGGGCATAACCAGGAAAGATTGATCTATTCCAAGACCAAAAACAGCAAGACAAACTCCAAATCCTGTAGCTCCATGTCTAATATGTGAGCCTTTTGTTGAAATCATTTCAATTCCAAAGGTGTCCAGTTTTATCCTTCCCCACAGAACACATCTTTCCCTTGGGCTGACTTCTCTGTTGGTATATATAGCACTCCTCTCCATCCTTGTTTCTTCACTTTTTTCTCCACTTTCTTTTACTTTCCATTAGCCTTGGAGTGAGTGACATAGATGTCCTGTCTGAGGATTTGTACTCAGTAAGAACTAACTCTTAGCACTTTGACAAGTTATGAATGTCTATATTAACCTTCATTCATTACAAGCCAATGCTTCTCTGACCAAGACTGAAACCAGTCTTGATCTATGGTTGTTGTGGTTGTTAGTGCAAATTCTGCAAAGTTCACTGGGCATGTTATTTTTCAACATTTACTTGGGATTCTTTTAAGGGTTTGTTACATAATTTGGCTTATTAACACATAATTACAAGTGTGATGACATTGTTTCTGAACATAGATGG
Organism: Typhlomys cinereus; assembly: GCA_023101885.1. Lineage (NCBI taxonomy): Eukaryota > Metazoa > Chordata > Mammalia > Rodentia > Platacanthomyidae > Typhlomys > Typhlomys cinereus. The sequence goes on along the minus strand of JALPQD010000387.1, from coordinate 884,980 downwards.
CTAAACATATACAAAGTTTAGATATGTTCTATTAGGTAAATGCTGGGATTTATTGCAGGTTCTCAGTTTGAATAATATTAAGTCTGTCATTTATGTATTTAAGTTGTGTTCCTTGATAATTCTATATGTATATAATGGTGCTTCAATAGTCCCATACATTCTCTTATCTCTCTCCCATCTCTTCCAGATCCCTGATTCCATACAAATCTCTTTCCTATCTGGCTTGCTTTGTTTCGTGTCTCATTGTATTTAGCAAATGACGTCTGCATGGTCATGAGTATGGAACTATCCACTGGAGCCTGACCAGTACACAACTGCATATCATGTTTCTCCCTCCTTTTCCTCACAGAGTGTGTTAGGTTGCCAATATCTTGCCAGTAAATGACTGGGTCCCACAAGCCCCTCCTCTTCATATTGCTGTGTATTGTTCTAACCAGTATTATATAGATCCAGTGCTGAGAAGCACAGGTTTTAGGAGTTCATTAATTGCTATGAATGTATCATGCTTAGAAGATGTATTTTTGTAGCTCTTTACCATATCTTTTGACACTTACATTCTTTTTGATGCTTTTTCCCTAATTATCCCTGTTCTTTGAGGGTGGAATATGAATGTCATAATTAAAACTGAGGACCCATCCCTCGCTTATTCACAGTAAATTGTGTAGCCATGGGTCTCTGGCTTCATCTCAGTTCACTACAAAGAAGAAATGTCTCTGAATAAAATTGAGAATATACTTTGTCTGTGAATGTAAGATAGATATTTTGCTGTAAGCTTGATGCTATATCACTTTGGCTAAGGAGCTGAAATAGGTTCTTCCCTAGGGCCTAAGAAGTTTTGAGTTATGACCAACAATCATGAAGAAAATGAATCTCTCAGTCCTACAACTATACACATCTTTAAATTCTACCTCCTGTTCTTTATCACTATTTCTTTCTGTTTTTACCTTTCTCTTTATCTCTTTCTGCTTTTCTCCTCATGTTTTTCTTTTATTTTCTTATTCTAGATTAACCGACTCTCTTATAATTGAATAAGTGAAATATATAATGTTTTGAAGAAATAGAACAAATGCTTTTAGAAATGGGAAACATTTGGAAAATAATCATATGTTAAAGAATATGCAACCAAAATATTTAGATAAACTCAACACAGTGAAAGGTACTGTATTTTCTTTTCTAGTATCATCTTGAATCAAAGCAGAAAATGTGATGAGTCTCTCAGAACAGTTTGCATGACCTCTGCAATAGTCTGAATTTGAGCTGCCCCTCATTGGTTCATGTATTTAAATCCTTTTGCAGTTCATCTGAATGGTTGCTGATAAATTCACCATCAAAGGACTTAAGGGAAAGGAGTTTATTCTCTTACAATTCCTGGTTACATTTCTTAGTCCATCTTAGCAAGAGAGCTTACACCAACACCAGGGCCAAGGGAAATGGCCACATCTATCCACATAATGACTGAGAGAGGAATGATCCTTATTTGCCAGACCAGCATGTCCGGCTGAGTATACACAAGGATACCAACTCTCTCAAACAGTTCCCTCCATTTTTTCACCTTCTCTGGGACCAGTCCCACCCACTATGGGCTGGGCCTTCCCTATCCACTAGACACTCTTGCAGGTTTGCTATGGGCTTAACTCAACTACTAATTCTGTACAAATATGTCCAGATTTCAAACCCTCAACTGGGTTGACATTTGTACCTAACTATGACAAATAAGGTTAATGCTAAAATTTGGGGAGGTTGTGATATGTTTAAAAGGTAAATCCTTGCTGGAGGATGAAAAATCTCAGTGGGTGAGATTTGGTAGCTAGAGCTACCTGCCTGATAAAGGCTATAGTGACTTGAACTAGTCTTCTGCTTCTGCTTCATTCATACCTTCTGCTATGCAATTTCTCCAGTAAATGTACTATGTCCTCTCTAGAACTGTGAGTTAAATAAATAGCTCTTTCTCCCTTAAGCTGATTGTATTAATATATTTTCTCACAACAAAAGAAGAGTGACTACAACAAGCTGTACCTCTTGATATATAAATATGTGTATAATCTCTTCCTTTGAGGAACAGGGGGAACTATAACTTGCTTATGATGAAAAGAATACAAAAGAGACAATGGGATCTATGTGATGACATCAATTCAATTATATGATTATGTAAGATTGTCACATTTTTCTGCCTGCTAGGCATAGCAATGCACACCTGCAATCCAACCATTGGAATTTTCCCCTCTCTGCTGGCTTCCAGGCAGCAAACAGACATGTTTGGAAGTACAACATGGCATGGAAGTCTGGGTGTCTTCCAAGAGCTGAAGGTGCTTTCCAGCTGACAGCTGATAAGGGTTTTTAGCCAACAGTCATAAAGAAAATAAATCTCTCAGTCCTACAATCACACACACATGAAATTGGACTCTGACAACAAACTGAATGAACTTGAAAGTGGGCTACTTCATTGTTAATTTTCATATGACATTGTGGCCTCACCTGACACTGTAAGCTGTCAGAACTTCAGAAACAGAGGGCACTGCTAAGCCCTGCTTGATTTCTGAACCACAAAAATGGAGACAAAATAAATGTGTGGAGTTTGAATCTGCAAAGTTTTTAATAATATTATATAGCTACTGGTATGTAGTATATTGGTGCCTTCCTGCCTCAACTTCCCATCATATCCAGCTAGTTTAATTTACATCTTTTTGACTTTATGTGTTTCACCTAAAAAAGAAATTGTGTATATGTGCTATAGTTTTTGAGTTATGCCAACCTTAGAGATAAGAAATAATCCCAAGTATGGAAGATATTTGAGCAACAGTATTTATGAAAAATACTCGATGTACAATCCTTATTTGATAACATGAATATAATAAATGTCACATTGTGATACATTATTTTCCAGTACTTTTCTTACTTATTTTGATATTGTAATTCATGGTTCCAGAGATATACATATTACTATGTTAATAAAAGCTGCAATTAGCAGCTAAGAAATATTTTGTAATATTTATTAATATGTATTACTACTAAGTTTGTCTGTGAACTCCTAAGTTTGTCTGCAAATGAACAGTACTTCATTGACAACTGTGTGAACATTGATCTCTAGAATCACAAATCATTTTATTTTTATAGAATTTTAATTATATGTAATTAAATTTTCAAAACAATGTATAAAAATGAATCTTAAGATAAAATTACTGTTTAAGTCTTAGTATTCACAGTCATCATTTGTGCTGTATATTTTCTTTTATTCATTATTTTGAGTTATTGAGAGGAAACATATTGAAGATACTTTAAGGGATAATTTTGATTTTTCAAAATTTATATTTCTTATAATTTTTGTGTTTTAACATACTTACTCTGAATAAATGAATTTTTAAATTCTCACACTTGATATAAGTACTGAGAAGTTATATATCCTGCACAATTAACCACTGTGCTGTTTTCAAATGTCCTAATAGCTAAACATAATAGTTTGAAGGTTGAAAAAAAACAGGAAGAATCTTACTTTTTGGCATATGAATTTATAAATCCATGTGATAATGTTTATGAGCAAAATTTTATAAGCCACTAAGGAGATGATACTCAATTATCAGTGGTTGTCTTTTCACTGAAAGTTTGAAGTTGAAGTATTGTGATAGAGTCATTTGGCTCCTAAGGCTGAAAATCTGAACTCTTTGTTCCTTTACGTGAAAAGTTTGCTGAGCTTTGCTTTATTTGTTTTTATTTCATTAGCATATATTCATTGTACAGAGTGATGGTCTTCCAGTCATAATTCTATATGAATATGACATGAGCTTTGGCCATGTTCTCCTTCTCCATTACCTGTCTTCACGTCCCCCAATCACTAGTCCTTTTCTTCTGTCCCAATAAGTTACTCTGTACTATAAGATTTTATATACTAGGTAGCACATATGAGAGAAAACATACAAAATTGGCATTGTTTTACTGGATCTATCCTATATCATTTAATATGATGAGCTGTGCTTTCAACAATTTTCCTGCAGATGGTATAATTTTGTCCTCTGCAAGGCTGAATGAACACTGTCTACATACCACATTTTCTGTGTGCATTCATCTGAAGGGCATCATTAACGAATGTGAATAATGGAGCAAAATACATAGCTGTACAAATGTCTTTGTGTTGTGATAAGTTAGAGTGGCATAGTTGGATCATGTTAGTTCAATTGTTGGGTTTTTTTAAACAATTTACATACTTATTTTATTTCCATAATGGCCTCACCAGTTTACATTTTTACGACCAGGTTAAAAAACCCTCCATTTTCATCACCAACCCCTAGTCATCATCAGAATTTGTTATCATTTGTTTTCTTGATGATAAACACCTTGACTGGTAGAGAAAGTCATGAAATCTTGAAATCTGAGATTTAGATGCCTTGATTTACATTTTCCTGACACACAATAATGTTGAGCGATTATTTATATATTTGTTATGTGAACTTCTTTTTAGAATTGTTACCCATTTGTTAGATTATTTAGGGGCTGTGTTTACATTACTGAATTCTTTACATTTTCTATGTATTCATCCTCTCCCAATTCAATACCTGCAAAATATCTTACTGCATTTTGTTTCTTTGTTCTAGTGATTCTTTCTTTTTCTGCACAGAAGTTTTTTTTAATTTGAAGCAATCTCATTTGTTACTTCTTGCTATTTTGCCTTGAGCTGTGGAAGTCTTTTCTCAAAAACTCTTTGCCTACACCTTTATCTTGAGTTTTTTTCCTCTTCTAGTTTCAAATTTTTGGTTCATATTAAAGATTTTCATTCATTTTGAACTTAGTTTTGTGCAGGGAGAGAGACAGAAATCTATTTTCATTCTTCCTACATGAGGATACTGTTTTCCAAGAACCATTTACTGAAAGAAACTGCCTTTTCTCTAGCATATTATCTTTCTGACCCTTGCTTTAAAACATTAATGTCATTGATGTATATATTATATGGAAACATTAATCTTAAGAAAACAATTGCTTTTTTCAAATACAAAAATAAGGTAAATAGCATTTATAGAATAAACATGGTGCTTTGGACTATAGTATGTATATCCATGTAATATTACATGGATAATTTTGACCTGTGGATATAGAGCAATGAAATATGTTATTTAATAGCATTGATAGATTGCCAATCTCCAGTTCCTTAAAACTTTCAATATGCATATATTAATACTTTATTAAAGGTATATTTGTCAGTATAGAAAGAAAAAACTTTAAAAGATTATTGATTCATTGCTTAAAACATTTAAACAACTATAAGTAATCTTTTGTTGTCTTAGCTTGGGCCTCACAAATATGCGGATGAATATGTTATTAACAAAATATCCTTCAAAGTTCATAGTTTTAAAGCCAGACATAGTGATGCATCCCCATTGTCCTATCACTGATGAAGCATGGTTGGCATGGTAAATTCCTAAACTCCATTAATGAAAACTAGTCTTATTACCAACCAACCAACAAAGCAAAAACAAGCAAAGTTCTAAATTTCACCTCTGACTACATATTCACATTTATTCATATATAATAAATCATGTATGGCTTGATTAATTATTCCACATATTTTGCTTTAATTTATGTTTGAATTAATACAAAAATTATCCATCCAGAGACAAACAAATATTTTTCTCAATTAACTGGGTACAGAGAGGTTAAAAAAATCTGATGATTTAAATATAAATTTATGGAAAATATTATTAGACATTATTACTTAGAAAGTAGTGTATAGTCATAGTGGTTTCTAACATTGAAGCTAATAGATGCTTAATGGCATATAATAAAGTTATTTAGATGACTACACTTTAACTAACTTAAATGAGAGAAATATTTGGTCCTGGTGCAATTCAAGAGGAAAAGCTGATAACATGTGATTGGTTGTATTTTAGCAGAGTTTCTTTGGACAGGTAAAATAAGTAGGTAAGCACCTAGAGGATAATGAGTTTAAAAATTATTTCCTGATTTAGAGAGACATCTTTCTTGCTATTCATCATTTGCCATACAATAAATACATAAAGTGATTTTTAAAACGAGGTTTGCAACAATCATCTTGAAAACCTTAAATAAATATAGTTTTAGGTACATGGAATTATGTAGTTGTGCAATGAATAGTAAAGAATAAGACCACTTGAATAAGACCACTTAATAGATTTTCTATTTGTAATAAACTTCATGGTGTTATTTTCTTAAAATATGTGTCACTATGCAGATATGATCAGCATATGTCTCTTTTTTTTTTTTTTGTAAAAATAGACTGTGAACAAGAAACTTCCATTCAGCTATGACATTCCTGAACATATTTTGTCATATTGGGCTTTAATTTTTAGAGCATAGTTTGGTTTATAGAGCAATTAAGGGGAGAATACAGAAGTTCTACATTTTGTCCTAGCACCAACAGCACCACAGCCAGCCTCCCTTGTTGCCAACAGCTTGCATTAGTTTGGAAATTTGTGGCAATTAAATAAGTCCATACTCATACATTAATATTAATTTCAATTGGGCTGGCATGTAGGAAGCCTCGGTTCTACCTCTGGGACCACATGAACTAGTTCTGGAGGCTCATGCCTACAATCCAAGCACTCAAAAAGTGGAGGCAGGAGGATCAGGAATTACAGGTCATCTCTAGCTATACAATGAGCTCACAGACAGCTAGAGCTACATGAGACCTTCTCAGAAAATGTTAACTAAGGTCCATAGAATACATCATTGTACCATGTAGTCTGAGAATTTGAGCAAATGTGCAATATTGTGGATCTAGCATTGCAAAATATAGGAAAATTCTTATTCCCCATATATCCTGTATTCATATATTCATCCTATTTCCCTGCCCAAACTCCTGGTAATCACTTATCTTTCTGAAGCTCCATAGTTTTATCCTCACCAAAATTTCACATATAGGCATGATAATATGAATTTATTCTTTCCAACATCGATTATTTATCTCAGAAGTACATATTTAAGCTTCCTTTATGCCCTTTATGGATGAATGCCTCATGTATTTTGTTGCTGAATGATATTCCACTATTTCCATGTCTCACTCACTACTCATTCACCTGTGGAAGAATATCTTGATTGCTTGTTTTGGCAGTTTTAAATAAACCTGCAATCAAAATATGAAGTCTTTGAGGGAAATAGAAATTTTCACCTCATTTGAGGGCTATAGAGATGACTCGGGGTTTAAGACTCTGGCTTATAAGCAGAAGGACTTGAGTTCGGATTCCAGCTCCCATGTAAAAAAATGCCAGATATAAATGGCAGTGGCCTGCATTTCTTGCTCTGGAAGGTAGAGTGTGGGAAATCCCAAAGTGAAGAAAAGGAGATAAAAACAATCCAGGATGACTCCTGAAATCATCCTTGGGCATCTACAGACACACACACACACACACACACACACACACACAAATAAAAATAATAAAATATACTGGGGCTGGAGAGGTGGCTCAGGGGTTAAGCCTCTGCCTTGCGGATGGAAGGTCCTGAGTTTGAATCCTAGACCCCATGTATAGACGCTGGGCAGAAGCGGGGACGGCCTGCGCTTCTGGTCCTCGTGGGGCGGAGCTCGTGAATTCCGGGGCAAGTAAACAAGGAGGAGGTGGAGGTGGTCCATGGTGGTTCCCGAGTTCGCCTGTGGTTCTACACACGCGCACGCACACACACACACACACACACATACACACACACACACAATTGAATAAATAATAAAAAAATAAAATATAATAAAATAAATTTAAAAAATCAACTCATTTGAGTGAAATTGCTAAACTTAAATGATAAAAATATTTCATTTTTAACAAACTTCCAAATTGTGCCTAATACAGCATTTTGAGTATCTACCAGCTACAAGTGACTTCCTGTACTCCATTGCCTCTGAGTTCCTGTGCTTCACTGCCTCTCCAATATTTATTGTTGTCAGTGTTTCATATTTCAGATGTTCGAGTCACAATGTGGTAGCAACTCAATGTAGATTTTATTCACAAGTTCCTGGTAGGATACAATATTGGGTGAATTTTTACATGCTTGTCATATATTTTCGGTAATTTGTCTGCTAAGACTTTTGGTTCATATTTTACTTGGGATGTGTGTATTCTAGTTGTTACATTTAAGATCTTTATTTTGCACATCAACACCTTAGCAGATGTAAAATTTGCAAAGATTTCCTTCTGCTCTGAGTCTTGTGCCTTCATGTCATAACAGTGTCTTTCACAGAGGAAGAGTTTTTAAGTTTAATGAACTAGAACCCATCAATTCTTTTCCACTGATTATATTTTGGTATTCTAACTAAAAGTCATTATCAAACTCATGATCCTTTAACTTTTCTCTATGGTATCATCATGTAATTGTGTAGTTTTGCATCTTAGTCAGCTATTGAAAAGTTTAAGACATGTGTCTATAATATGTGAATATGTGGAGATATGTGAATTACAATTCCTGGGATAAAAGTTTCATCTTTACTGAACATTCCATGACTGCTTGAGTGATTAGAACTTGGAATATTACAGGTCCAAGACTGAATTACCTTGGGGAATTTTAGCTGCTGAAGAGCCACTTCTTGCCCATTTTTGTTTTGTGATATAATATCCTTTAATTGCTGGCAAATTCTTTTGGAGTATTGGAATAGACTTCTTATTCCCATCGATCCCGAAGCTTGAAAGTGGAAAGCTCCATTTACTCCAGAAAATGTGCTAAAGAGATGTGCAAAATCTCAGGAAGTTAAAACAGTTTCCAGCACAAATGTCCAACATCAGATAAGACACTTTATCTTTCCAACTAAAGTTGAGGATATATGAGCATATAAAGTTGAGGGTATATGAGCATAGCTAATTTTGCTAGGAGCCAAGAAAGATATCTGAAAAAAAATTCCTTTTAAATATACTGTGTCCATCAAATAAAGTAATTTTTGAGAATGATATGAATTTCATCCTGATGAGATATCAAGCTATTGAAAGATCAACACGTCAACATTTCTAATTTATTTTAGAACAAAAAGATCTCACATAAATCAATAAAGTGTAATTATTGTGGAGAGAGTTCACTTCGATATCTGAACATTATCACTCTCATTGCCCCATCTTCAGAAGATAAACAAGAGCTAATTGAAATGAAAGACTGAAATTTAACTGATATCCACTACCTTATAGGAGGTAACTGTGAAAGAGATTTTAGTGTTTTTCTTTTACTTCATCATTATTTAAAAATAACTTAGAAATTTTTATTAAAGTTCTATTCTTATGAGCTTATAATAAACAATTTTGTTATATGGATGCAAAATTTTGTCTTCAAAACTCATTAAGACTTTTTGAAAGACCCTCTCTTGACTTTTCTCACTTCATTCAAAGGTCCTTTAGTTCGGGTGTAAAAAGGGACAGTACATTGACATTTATCAGAAACTGTGTGCATAGTTATGCTTTTCACGCCATCTCTTCTTCCTTTGCAATTCTTATAGTTTACCTGTGAATTTGGAGTGCTGGTGAACTTAGAAATATCACTGTGTCTTTCTGATTTAATGTCAAAAACTATACTGAACACTAGAGCAAAACTTGTCAGACTGGTTTGCCACCCACAAGGAAGGGGCTGAAAACATTTCATTAAAGACTTCAGAGTAAGTTCATGTGTTCAGTTTTGCTCACACCATCCCCTGCCTTAAGGTAGGTATCAATATTACATGGCCTTGTCTCAGGTCATAGTGCATATCTGTTTTCTGTTATTTAGGAAGTCAAAATAAATTGGTGCAACTGCCAAAAAGCCTCATTTCACCACAATTTAGGGAGATACTAGGCAAATATTCTCTGCCTTTGCCTGTATCTTTGTCTAGAGTAAATAATAGTGATAACAGCTTTAATAATTAATTCAATAAAAGGAAAGAAAAAAGGTGTTGATATAAACTTCTATTTCATGTCCTTAGTCCTTGTCTCAGAGACAAGTGAAAAACTTAATTTAAGGGGTTCAGATTACATGAAAAGTAAAAGTAACATGGAATGTAGTCCCCAGCCTCCAGTTTCTTTTACAGAGAAATCTCTCAGATATTCAAAGTATTTAAATCTTTGTGTTGGATTTTTATGTTCATCAGTAATTCATAGTGTTAAGAGACAATCCATTATATTTTTTTATTAGTAACATGGATGAAAGTACTTTAAGTTAAATTGAAAGGATCTTTATTTTTAGCACTTTTTTATCGTGTGTGTGTGTGTGTGTGTGTGTGTGTGTGTGTGTGTGTGTACATGCACATGACCTACTATAAGAATGGAGGTCAAAGGACAATTTGTGGGGGTCGTTTTAGTCCTTCCACCATGTAGAATCCAGAGATGGAATTGCAAGCTATCTGACTCTGTGACAAGCAGTTTTCCCCACTGAGCAATCTAACCAGTTTATGAATGGATCTTCATCCTAAAATAGAAAAATAATTGCTTGCATACACTAGGCCACTTAAAGTTGCTATTTCTAATGTTAACAGTATTGCAGGTAAACTTTGTCTATTGGAATCCTCCTTGGAAATTTTTCAATATAGTTAATCTCTGTACACAATGTCCCTCTGACAGGAGAGGAGTTTGGTCCTTTCTAGATTTGTTTACCTCAGGCCGGGGTCACGCTGTAACTTAGAGGGCTAAATTGTTGATGAAATTCTTACAGCATAGATCAGAAGAAAGTGCTGTTAAAGATAAGTTGATTTTCTCTGGATCAGTACCTCATTGTCATGGTTTGACATGTGAATTATCTCCTATAGGCTTATATGTTTGAATCTTTGGTTGTTTGGGAAGGCTATGGCCTTTTAAAGAGATGGGGTCTTTCTGGAGAAAGGCAATCACACTGGGTAACCTTGAGGATGATTATCTTCACCTTATTTCTGGGAGAGGTCTGTTTTTGCAGCTTGTAGTTTTGCAGCTCACAGCATCTTTGATGGACATGACTTAGGTTAACTAATTCAGCCATGCCTTTCCTGCCATAATGGATTGTACCTCCCGTTTAGAACCATAAGCTTCCTTTCTTCCTTTATTTGCTTGAGCCTCAATGGTATCTCACAGCAATGGAGAAGAGTAACTGCAACACTCATCTAGACTATGTATCATTATTTTTATTTGAACTGAAAGCCACTTTGAAGTTGTTAATGCCCTAGTTACAGGGAATTACCATTCAGCTTGATTGCTACTTTGAACCCTAGATACTGAAACAAATTTGCATGCTTTCACATCTGAGGTCAGTTATTTATCTAATCTAATTGGTAATCACTGCTAACTAAGGCTCCAGTTTCCCCAGAGTAGAACTGTGATTTAACAGGCATCTTTTAGCGTAGCTAGTAGTATATCTCAACCTTGCCAAATAAACTGTGCAGCTCTTGATTCCATCTCTACAAGTTTAAAAATGGAAACTTTTCATTTCCTTTGTGTCTTCAAATATTATAGGATATGTAAAATTAAAATGATCGGAGCTTTGTCAGGTAAAGGTTACATGCTGTGTATGCTCAGAAGAGGGAAAGGCTGGCATTTGTTCTTGGACTAAAACAAGCATGTTGGGATAGGCCTTAGGGATCCTCTAGCCTTGGAATTGATCTTTGATTTTTCATCCTTGTCACTGTCTTCTAAGCCTAAACTTCTTCTTCTTTTGAACTTCATAAGGGTTGGGAATTTTCATATAAATATATCAGATAAATATTGGTTTAGTTAGATAAGAAAATTAAAACTTGAATTTTAAGATTTAGATCAGGTTATATGTAATTAGCATTGTTAAATAATTATGCAAAATATTTTTCTTGTGTGAATACATGTGAGAATAATGACAGCCTAAATGAAACTGGAATCTGTCAACATATTTTTATAACTCTTTAGACCTGAATTGGGGTATAGTAAATGCAGCATATTTAATTTTATTTCTACTGATACATAAAGATTCAAATTATACAGTGCACAAGATGTCCTGTTTTGTTTTGCAATGCCTTAGATTTTATCTCTAACACTGAACAAAACAAAAGAAAACAGAAAAACCACCTACATCTCATGTTTCACAGACTCTACAGCTAGTGCTAGGACTACATCAAAGAACTTCAACTATGCAGCCATTAATAACCATTGTTTGAAAGATTGCATTATTATCATACTAATGAACTTCAAAAAATTTATAATATTTAATTTAAAATGTGTCAATACATTTTTATTAAGAATTTTTCACATGCAAAAGGTGTTTATGTCCAAGCTCCCCTCACCCTCTTTTTCCATCCTCCTCTCTTTCCCTCATTCAGTCTCTTGCATCATATCCTTCATGTCCCTCCTCATTTATGGAAATTAGAGCTTCCTTTGACGTGCTAGTAAAGGATAAGAACTCTGTGGTAGTATATGATCTCTAAAGCATATGTGCTTCTTCAGAGGGTAAACCTGCAGGTGAGGCAGCTCCTCTTCTCTTGTCCAGCATATGCCTCAATGATTTTCTGAGTGTAGTTGCTTCTTTTGAGATCCTTGCTCATCCAGGAGGGGAACATTGATATGTTAGCCATTGTTTATTTCTGGTGGAGGTATAAATCTTTGCAGTGAAGTCCTGGATGCAGCAACAATGTCATGACTGACAGAAGATCTCTCTAAATTTAAACTGTTATCCTTACCTTTACCTCTTCTACAAGGTTCTCTGAGCCATGGTATGGGGAGGGGTTTTGATAACTTCACTTAGGCTTGAGCATTCCAGGGTTGTCATTATTCTGCAATCTGGCTAGTTGTGGTTTTTCTGCTTTACTAATCTTGCAATTTGATAGGATGCATCTTGGTTGAGTGCTGAGAGTTTTTCTTACCTAGGGATTTAATAAGTATTTAGATAATAGTTTCCTTTCAAATATTTGTAGTTAACACTAAGATTTTTTCTAGTCTAGTGTCTATTTTCTCCCCTTTTACTGTTATTTAGAGTTCTCAGTACCAGATATGTGTTCCCTGACTACGGGGTGAGAGCATTTAGAACCCATTCAGAAAGTAATTACCTGAAGGCCTTGCATACCATCATTGCTGCACTGGTTTCTTCTATCAGAATTGTAGCTTCAGCGTTTATATCTAGGTGAGGCCATTTATTACTTTTTTCACCATAGTCATTTGTTTTTCTTTTTGCTCCCCCATTCCTCGTCATGTCATATTCCCTTCATTCACTTCCCTTTAATGGCTTGTTCAACTATCCACCTATAGAATTTTCCATTGCCTTGTTCAACTATCCACCTGTGGATTTTTTTGTTGCTGTTTTTATTCTTTATTGCTCTTCCACTATACCCTAGATCTATTTTCTTTTATACTCTGCAGATGATATATGACTATCTGTTTTAGTATAACAATCTGAAGGTTTAATACAACCATCCACTTATAAAGGAGTACATGCAGCATCTGTCCTACATCTAGATTATCTCACTGAATATAGTTTCTATCAATTGCAGCGATTTACCAATAAATTTCATTAGTTCATTTCTCTTGAAAGCTGAATACTATTCTATTGGGTATATGTACCATATTTTTATTGTCCATTCATCTACTGTTGGACTTTTAGACTGATTCCATTTCTTTTCTTCTGTGAAGAGAGCTGAAACAAACATGAATACACACATTTCTTTGTAATATGATGTGGTATTGTATGGAAATATTCCCAGGAATGATTTGGTTGGTCATCTGACATTGCAAATTTTAACTTTTTTAGGAATCTCCATACTGATCTCTAAAGATGTAGAAATTCACATTCCTATCAGCAATGAATGAGGGAGCCTTTCCCCTATATCCTCACCAACATTGATTGTTATTTGTGTTTTATGTTTTAGCCATTCTGACAGGGGTGATATATCTCAAGGTGGTTTTAATTGCATCGGGATATAATATTTTAAAGGTTTTTTTTAGACATTTGGATTTCATCCTTGAAAAGTTTGTTTTTAGTTATAAGGTCCATTTTTAATAGAATTATTTACTTTCTTGGCATTTAATATTTTAAGTTCATTGTATACTCTGGATATTAGTCCTTTGTAAGATAAAAGATTAGGAAAGATTTTCTCCCATTCCATGGGTTATATTTTTGCTCAAATAACAATATCTTTGCTGAACGGAAAATTTTTAATTTCATGAAATTCCACTTGTTATGTGATAGCCTTATTTCCTGTGCATTTGGAGTCCTGTTCAGAAAATTCTGACCTAGGTCAATCAGTTCATGTGTACTCTCAATTCCTTCTAGGGTTTTTTTTTTTTTTTAAGACTTTTTTAATTTTTTTTTGTTTTTTTTTAAATTTTTTTATTATTATTATTTATTCAACTGTGTGCATGTGCGTGTGTGCGTCTGTGTGTGTGTGTGTGTGTCTGTGTATGTGTAGAACCACAGACGAATTCGCAAACCACCATGGATGCCTCCACCTCCTTCTGCCCCGGGATTCACAGGCTCCGCCCTACCAGGACCAGAAGTGCAAGCCGCCCCCGCTTCCGCCTGGCGTCTATACGTGGGATCTGGGATCCGAACTCAGGACCTTCTGCCTACAAGACGGAGGCTTAACCCCTGAGCCACCTCTCCAGCCCCTAATTTTTTTTTATTATTTATTCAATTGTGTGTGTATGCGTGTGTGCGTGTGTGTATGTATGTGCGTATATGTATATGTGTGTATGTGTGTGTGTGTAGAACCACGGACGAATTCGGGAACCACCATGGACGCCTCCACCTCCTACTTGTTTACTCTGCCCCGGCATTCACAGGCTCCGCCCTACCAGGACCAGAAACACAGGCCGCCCCCGCTTCTGCCTGGCGTCTATACGTGGGGTCTAGGATCCGAACTCAGGACCTTCCGCCTGCAAGGCAGAGGCTTAACCCCTGAGCCACCTCTCCAACCCCCTTCTAGGGTTTTTATAGCCTCAGGTATGACATTGAGAATTTTGATCAATTTGTAGTTTATGCTCCTGCAGGGTTAGGGATAATGGTTCAGCTTCATTCTTCTGCATGTAAATATGCAATTTCCCCAGCAGAATTTGTTAAAGATGCTCTCTTATTACCATTGAGTTTTTTTTTGCACATATGTCAAAAATCAATTGAATGTATGTATGTGAGCTTATACCAAGTGCTTCAGTTCTAATCTGTGGACATCCATTGATCTCTATCTCTGATTTGGAGTCAGTACCATGAGATTTTTGTTGCTATGGCTTTGTAATAAAGTTTAAGGTCCAAAAATAACTCCAGAAATATTTTTTATTACTCAAGATTGTTTTTGACAACCTGCATTTTTGTGCTTCCATATGAATTTTGAATTTGAATTGCATTGGAATTTTAATTGGTATTGAATTGACTCTCTGTATTGCTTTTGGTATGATGACATTTTTACATTGCTAACTCTACTGATCCAGGAACATAGGAGGTCTTTCTACCTTCTAGTGACTTCTGTATCTCTTTAGTGTTTTAAAGTTTACATTGTGCATGTCTTTCAATCTTTGATTAGCTTTATAGCAAGTTATTTCATTTCTCTCAAGACTTTCTTTCTTTGCTCAGTGTTGTGTATAGGAAAACTACTGATTTTTAGACATTACTTTTGTATCCTACAACTCTACTAGCAAATTTATTTATTACAGGAATTTCCTGATAGAACCTTTGGGGTCTTTCAGGTATAAAATCATGTCATCTGCAAATAGTGATATTTTGATTTCTTTCTTTACAATTTATATCCCTTTTATCTCTCTCTCTCTTTATCTCATCTCAAAGCCCTAGTTAAAGTTTCAAGTACAATAGCCTTGCCTAGATCCTGATTTAATTGGGACTGCTTTAAATTTTTCACCATTTAAGATATTTTTTTGGTACAGAATTGTTGTATATGGCCTTTACTATGTTGATATATGTTCCTTCCATACCAGTTGTCTCCACGGTTTTTAATATAAAGGGATGATGAATTTTGTCAAAAGAGTATCATGTAATTTTTATCTTTGCATTTATCAATATGATGAATTACATGTATTGATCTATGTGTGTACTAAACCAACCTTGTGTTTCTGAAATAAACCCAACCTGGTCACTGTGAATTACCTTTTTGTTATATCTTTGAATTCTATTTGATAATATTTTGTTGAGAATTTTTAACTGAACTCATCAATGAGATTGGCCTATATTTCTCTTTTTTCAAGTGTCTTTTTTGATTTTGAAATCAGTGTAGTATTGGATTCATAGAGGTTTAAGGGTTCCTTTCTTTTCTAGTTTGTGGAATAAATAGAAGAGTAGTGGTATTTGTTGTTCCTTAAATGTCTGATAGAATTCTACACTGAATGGATCTGGGCCTGGGGTTATTTTTGGTTGGGAAACTTGATATTACTGATTTAATTTCATTACAGTTATACACTGTTTAAATAATTTGATTAATTCTGATTCAACTTTCACTAGTTTTATGTGCTTAGAAATTCATCATATTTTTCTATTTATCAAATTTGGTAGTACATAACATTTTGAAGTATGTCATTATGATTCTCTAAATTTCCTTGGTATTGTTGTAATAGATCCATTTTCATTTCTAGTTTTATTAATTTGTTTTTTTCTTTAGGTTTTGATTAATTTGAATAAGGGTTTATTGATCTTATCAATTGTTTCAAAGAATCAGCTTGTTGTTTGATTGGTTGTTTGTATTATTTGTTTTGTTTCGATTTCACTTATTTCCTCAGATCTTACTAATCTCTGCATATTTACTGCTTTTGAGATAGGTTTGTCCTTTCTTTGAGACTTTAAGCTGCTTTTTTAAATTATTTACTAGTGGTGTTTCTATGTAGGCACTGAGTGCTATAAACGTTTCTCTTAGGACTGCCTTTACTGTGTTTCATAAATTTAGATATGTTATGCTTTATTATCATTAAGTTCAAGGAATTTTGGGGTTTCTATTTGACTTCTCAGACTTATTCTTCATTAAGTAGTATGTTGTTTAGTTTATAGTAGTTTGAGTGCTTTATACTGTTTACCATGTTATGGATGTCTAGCTTTATTCTACAGTGTTCAGATAAAATACAGGATGCAATTTTAATTTTTTTTGCATTTTAGAGGCTTGCTTTGTGACCTAGTATGTGATCTGTTTTGGGAAAAGTTGCATGGGATGCTGAAATAAATGTGGATTCCTTGGTATTAGGATGGAAAACTTGTGTCTTTATCCAGTTTTTGGCCTGTTGTCCTGTCTAATAGTAAATGAGTGGGTTTTTGAAATCACCTACAATTATCATGTTTGAGTTGATTTGTTGTTTTATGTTTTGTATTTGTTTAATGAATGTGGAAGAGCCCATATTTGGTTGATATATGTTGAGAACTGTGATATTTTAATGTTTGATTGTTCCTTTGATGAATATGTAGTAGTATCCTTCTGTGTCCCTTATAATTTATGTTGGTTTGAAGTCTATTTTGTCAAGTATTAGAATAGCAACTTCTGCTTGTTTTTTTAGATCCATATGGGTCAAATACTTTTGACCAACCTTTCTTCATGGTTTGTTGTGTTTCTTGAAGGCAGCAAGTTTATATGTTGCAAGTGTTTATCCTTGCTGTCAGCATATGTCTTTGGATTTGGATGTTAAATCCACTGATATTCAAGGTTATAGTTGAGAAATATTTGTTGAATCCCATCATTTTCTGAATTTTGTGGTTTTTGTATTTGTGGTTCCTTGCTTAATGGCGATGCTGGCATTAATTTTCCCTTCTTATACTTTTGGGTATGTTTGCCACTTTCTTTGGTTCTATGCATTTTTTTTCTGGTATCTTCTTCAAACTTAGATTAGATATATTTTCACTGTATTTTTATCTTGGAAAATTTTTCTTTTGCCTTCAATCATAACCAGTAGTTTTGCTCAATATAGTAGCTTGAGCTAACATTTGTCATTATTCACAATCTAAAATATGTTTTTCCAAGATCTTCTGGCTTTTAATGTTTCATTAAAAATCAGCTGTTACTCTGATAGGCTTGCCTTTAAATGTGACTTGGCTTTTCTGTCTTACAACTCTTAAAATATTCTCTTTATAACAAAAAAATTCTCTTTATCCTGTGTCTGCAGTGTGTTGACTATTATTTGCCATGGAGTGATTATATTTTGGTTGTAGCTGATTGATGTTCAGTATGCATCTTGTACTTAGATGTAGAACACTAAGTGCAGAACACTCTCATTTATGATTATCTAAAAAATATGTGCTGGCATGTTTTCTTGGGTTTCTTGTTCTGAGATTCCAAGAATGTACAGGTTTGGCTTACTCAATGTTTTTCATAGTTCTTGAATATTCCTTTCATGTATTTTTAAAACTTTTCAGCTTCTTTACTTGAATGATCTTGTTCTGCCATCTTATATTTCAGATCTGGTATTCTGTCCTCTTCTTGATCAGTTCTGGTGATGAGGCTTTGTGTTGAGTTTTCAATTGCAGTTAGCCTGGATTTTAGGTCAAGTTTAATTTGAGCCTGCAATTTTTTTCAATTGTTATATGTTTATTTCTATTTCTTCAGTTATCTTTGTCCTCTCATTTTGCTGCTTATTATTTTCCTCTACATATATGTTGGAGTTCTTTTCATTCCTTTTTGATGTTCCTCTGGCATTTTCTTCAGCAAATTAAAAATATATATTTGAAACGTATTAACTTGATTACTATTTTTCTGAATCATATCTGAGAAATGATTCTTACTGGAGTCTATCAATAAGACGCTGGCATTTTTTGCAGTAGACATGTTTACTTGGTATTTGTCTGGGCCCACGAACCAGCATGAATCTGAATCTACAAACATGGAAATCTGAAGTGGGAGCGGTAGGAATTAAAAGTTTCAGGCTTTGGGTCAAAGGGGTCTTGGATGTCCCTTATCATCCAAGCCAACTTATTGTAACATACAGGGGTTTTATAATCAAGAAGTAGGGCTAAATTTAGGAAAATATCAAAGAGTAGCAGAACCAAATTCTTTACAGGATTATGTAAAACATATGCATTCTAGTTAACAAAGAGAAGTCAAGAGTGACATCTAGCTGTTGTGGGACCAGACATGATGTCACCAGGTAGAGTAAACAGGCATGTCACCTTGTTGCTAGAAGAGAATGGACAATGTATGTCCCAAAACAGAGTTACTTGGCGCGTGCTTTAACATCTCTCAGGTAAGTAGGAAAGAACTGTTAGGGGAGGAACAGCCCAGCCGGTTTCTTAGAGAAACAAAAGCGTTCCAAACGACCTGGGAGTTTTCTCAACTTCCAAGGAGGGAGTTCAGCCTATCATTGTCTTGCAGACAAGGGGCAAACTCAACCACTCAAAAGAGGAGTCACTCAATGGCCCATTCAGTTGCTAATGTATCATCCAAAGTGCAGGCTTCTGGGCCTAGCAATCCCCACAGATATTTGGTGTATTTTGTGGTTTCACAAAGTGACATGCACATCTTGTGTTAGATCTTTGTTTGCTTTCTTTGGTGTGTATCTCTGTCTCTTTGAGTCAGATCAGGTTACTTGATTTGACTGTTGTAGGAACTATTTTCTTGGATTTGGATAGAATGGTGTTGCTTAAGGGTTAGTCCACCATTATTTGGTGCTGTTTAGTGGGTGTGGTAGCTACAATGTACTTGGAGTGTGTAAGCACAACACTGATTTGGGGATGAAAGTGTTTATGATCTGAATTTAGTTTAGAAGTTTAAGATTCAGAGTCAGTTTAGTAGGCGTGGTTGGCTTAAGCATCAGAACAACTTTGATAGGATATGTTAGTGAGTTAGAGTTGAGGGAGAGGTGACAGCTTTTAGCGTTTATTAAAAGTATGCAAGGCTGAAGAACTAATAGTTGGCAGCCATTTTTTTATGGAATGTGAGTGCAATGTATAGAAGTCTTAAGCAGGTATGACAGTCATCTATATCTAGATGCAGAATAAAATGAGTTACTTATCTTATGGTTGCATGGTAAGGCTCTCTTTCCGGAATGGTGAAGTCCTCAGGATCCCCAGTTGGATTAAGTTGGCTAGAAGACTAGTGTCCATTATATTCCTGGGATTTTTAATGATTAATAGGGGGTTGAAATAAAGACTGAAGTGTTCCAGGGTATATGTTTGACTGCATCCAAACCCTGAGCATGAGACTGAGATGAACAAAAAAAGGTACCCTGGGTGTGGGATGGAGCCTGTAGAGACATTGGCTGGCACATCCACACCCAAATCCTAAGTGTGGGACCTTGAGAGAAGATAGGTCGAATTTGTTAATTCTTAATGTATCTGACAACTTCTAGACTTCAAACACAGTAAGATATAAATTATAAACAAAAAAGGCTTTCTAAGTGGTTTGGCAATACCATAGCTTTAGACTTTAACTGGGAAAAATAATCTTTGTGAAATGGTATTTTAATGTTTTAAAAATGCTTACTTGATTTTTTTCATGTGTGTAAATGTGTGTGTGTGTGGATGTTTTCATGTGTGTGGGTAAGTGTGTGATCACATACCTTCAGGTGCATGTGGAGGCCCCTGGTTGATACCAAGAATAATCATGCTTCAACCTTATTTTTTTGAGGTAGGATCTCTAATCAAACAAGAGCTTGAAGACAGGGCTAGTTTCACTATCCACCTTCCTCTGGGGATTCCTTTCTCTTAACTGCTTTCCAGTACTGGAATTATAGGATGACTGTCACTCTGAGTTGGTATTTTTACATGAGATCTGCACCATTAAAATCTGGTTGCTTTTTGTCTTCAAGACAACTGCCTTGGGGGCTGGAGAGGTGGCTCAGGGGTTAAGCCTCTGCCTTGCAGGCAGAAGGTTCTGAGTTCAGATCCTAGACCCCACATATAGACGCCAGGCAGAAGTGGGGGGGGCCTGAGTTTCTGGTCCTGGTAGGGTGGAGCCTGTGAATCCGGGGCAGAGTAAACAAGGAGGAGGTGGAAGTGTCCATGGTGGTTCCTGAATTTGTCCGTGGTTCTACACACACACACAAATACATACACATGTGCATGCACACACACACACACACAATTGAATAAATAATAATAAAAAATTAAAATAAAGACAACTACCTTAAACACTGAGCTATCTCTCCAGCTCCCTAAAATGCTTATTTTGAAAGCATACATATGTTGTGTACCTTCATGTGTTTTGCAAAAGCAACATGTTCCTGAAGAATCAATAGTGGTTTTTAAGCAGAAGGAATAGGGTTTGCCTGAGGCAACTACCGTTATGACTTAAGCAATATGCTTAATCTGTCTGAATTTTTTCCTTTATTGTAGAAGGGAGATTTAATAATAACTACATCTCAGTATTGCTGTTAACTTTTAATTAAACTTATGTAAGGAAAGTAGTGTAGTAAATGATGAAGACAAAGTTTTCATTAGATGTCACCTTTCTTCCACTCTTAATTGTGCGTTTGATGGAATAAACATTTCTCAAAACTTTTTAAATCGTTAACCTCTATAGCCAGCATACCTTCAAAGCATACTTGCCTGAAACTCATTTTTCTAACTTCTGTTTTTAACAAAATATGTAAAATCATAAAGTAACAGAGCTCAAATTCACAATTGTCTGTTTATTAATTCATGGTTAATGCCACATATTTCCATTTCCTAAAAATAAAGGACCTTAAACAATTCCATTTATGAAACTTCCAGCATTGGGCTCCCACTTTACTACTAGGATTTTGAGTAGATAAGAATATGTGCTTTTCTACCACCAAAAACAAGGGGGAGAGAGGATCATGCTACAGCAGAGAATACAGGCCACTATCAAGTACTGCAAGTAAGTAATGAGACATTTGGCTAAGCTCACAGACTTTCCTTCCTGGTCACTTACAACTGATGGGGTTTGATCTCAACAGAAAGGGGGGGGGGCAATAGAGTTTGGTTAGATAGAAGTTAATCATCCTGAAAATGGGATACTGACTTCCCCCTTACCGTGGTCTCCTACTCTTCTTCTATCAACGTTTGAATCTACTCTTTTAATAAGATTCTATTCTAACAGCCTTTTATCTATGGCTATGAGGTGACCTCCAATATCCATCAGGATGGAGCCAAGGGTGGTGCAGGAGCAACAAAACTGTAAGTTGAAAAAATAACCATAATTCAGAACATCAGAGACCCTATATTAATCACCAAGAACCAGGCCAGCTTAATCTCTCCCCATCCCAAAGCTCAGGGAAATTTGCAAAAGGGGGGTGGTAAGATTGTAAGAGCCAAAAGATGGGGAGGAGCAATGATATGCAAGATATTCCACACACGTTAGGGCCGAAGTAATCACAATAGGTCTTTGCATGACCTGCACAATGACTAACACGTCGTTGACCCCCCCAAAGTCTAGCATGGATCACAGGCTCTAAGATCCTTAGAGGCAAGGGATTAATAGCCACAATAGTGTTCATATACTAAAGGGGAACACAAAAAAGAGCTCTAGGCAATGCTACTGAGTCCTTACACCTCATCAGAGAAGAGGACCCAGAGGGAAGTTTGACATGCACACTAAAGGATGCTCCAGGAAAGGGGGGAGGGGACACTGGGAGAAAGGCAGGAGGCGGGGAAAAGAAGGGGAAAAAGGGGGAGAGGGCAAGGGGATCCAGGGAGGGGTGGAGAGAGGGAGGGGAATGGGGAACCTATCAAGTTTGTATGAGTGGAAAAAATAAATAAAAAAAGAATGTGTGCTTTTCTAAATTCTAAAAAATAAATGCTCATGCAAATTCAAGTTTCTCCATTCTCATCTGGAACTGGGAAATCGTGTTGCTAGAGTTACCAGCAGAATTGCTAAATTTGACAGAATTTGTATCTGAGCAAAATTAGTTATGCTAAATTGCTTAAATGAATACAAAATGACCTGGGAAAGGAACATGGAGATTAAATACCATCAAATATTAGAAATGACACTGCAATCCAGATCATCAATTAGGTAGACCTGAAATCCAGTTCTTTCAGAGTATAGCACACAAACTGTGAAATGTATAGTTACATGACATTCTTTCACATGAAAGCACCTAAAAGACAAACAACAATGAAATGCTATGTGAACAGGATTTTTTATTCTTCTAGGGCCAAATGATTCAAAAGGCAATGGAGCTGTACTTATGACTTTGATATGCAGCTAAGTATTGTGACTTTGGTGAAGTAAAGGACAGACAGGAAGGTCAAAATTTGGAAGCTATCAGGTGACATGAGTTTGAACACATTACTACAAATACTATAAGAAACAGAGTTGGCTCATACATTTTAACAGAGTTTTTCTATTTACAAAGTCTTTCCTCTATACTATCTCAGTGAATGTTATTTAAGATTGTATAAGAATTACATATGACCTCCGAAGTTTTAATCCTTCTGAGTCTGTAATCCAAATTCTTTTCACAATAATCACAGCTCTTCTGGCAAATATACATGAAGCTGGACAGTTAATACTTCAAAATGAAAGGAACCAAGATTTTCAGAAAGGAAATTTGTGAAATGAGGAAGCCACAGGTATGGGGCAATGATGTACCTTCAAAAATGAGCAGATAAAATTTCAATAAAATATTTGACCAACATTCAGAAATATGACATGTTTGCAAAATAGCAATTTGGAAAAATTGGCTTCAGGTTTGCAATATGTATTCTTTGCTATACACGTAATAACAAGACTTTTGAGTTTTGGCTTACATAAGACCAGTCATCTCAGAATTACATTTCCAAGTAGTTCTCATCAGATATGTCATGTGGCTGTATTCTCATAGTGAAAGCCGAATGAAAATGACCTGTGGGTCTTCTGGGTCATTTTATTAAAAATAAATATGTCCCCTTGTTACTTCTCCCCTTATCCAACTCCGTAACTTAGGAATATGATGACAAGTTTTGGGACAACATTGTGAGTCTTAAGTTTGCACATCACTGTTGAGCTAGCACTTCATGTATAAGGATAGAAGGAATTCTGGTTTCTGAATATCACACACTGAACCTATTCTATGGACTATTACCCCCATGCTGTTAATTTTTAAATATTTCTGTGATTTTAAACAACTGTTTATTTTTTTAAACATTTTCATTATTATTTCCGCTCATACAAACTTAGTAGGTACACCAATTCCCTCCTTCCCTCTTCCTCCCCCTGACCCCCCTGTTCCCCCTCCCTTCACCCTTCCTTCTCCATCCCCTAGTGCCCCTCCAATCCCCAGAGAATCCTTTAATGTGCATGCCAGACTCTCCTCTGGGTCCTCCTCTCTGATGACATACAAGGACCCAGTGGCATTTCCCTGAACCCTTTCCTGTGTTCCCCTTAAGCATAGGAACACTACTGTGGCTGTCAATCCCTTGCCTCCAAGGATCTTGGTGCCTTTAGCAAATGCTAGACTTTGTGGGGTCAATAGTTTAAACCACTGTTTAGGTGACCTTATTAGAACAAGAAAAAACTATATTCTAACTCACAATATGATGAATGGATATTAGGAGAAATTCAACTGCAGAGGATAAAAAAATTACCTTCTAAGGATCTTAGGACATGTGAATATGTTTCATACTGAAATGAACAGCACGTTAGCAGAATAACAGAGAATTTAGGAATTAAATGAGAGGATTATAGAAACAATAGTTCATCTAAAATGAAAATGGATTCCACAGTGACAGAAAGCTATAGAAAGCTTCAAAGACTACCTGAGCCACGTTTCATCACATGCTTTAATCAATAAGAAACAGTATATGTTTTTAGCATAACGCTTCTGTTCAGTTTAGTTCACTATCTTCCAAGGATGTTAAGCAAGTTTCATTTCAAGCATTAGATGATTCCATTGAGAAACCATAAAGGTTCTGATGGTTACAATTCTGCTGCTGACTAGAGTTGACCAGCAAAAGAGAAACATGGGCATGAATGGATAAGCTTCAGAAAATACCTGGAGAGCCCAGAGTGTGGACAAGTGATTTTAGAAGAAATGGTTGGCAGGAATAGAACAGTCCTGTGCTTGTCATTAAAATAATCTTGACCTTTAATTTAATGTTTCAGTGTTACATCATAGAAAAATGCCTTAAGTCTTTTTCATGGAAGAATAATTTCTGGATAAAGGTTTTTGAGAAACAACTTACCTCACCCAACTTTTCTTTCATAGGGCAATTTGAAGAGGTCAGTATCTTTACTGTAGTAGTGGATCACTCCCTAAGTTTTACAATGTTTCCAACACTTTCTAAATGGATATTTAAGTTGTAAATCCTTAAGTTTCTGCTAGAAAAGTCTTGAAGTTTTCTCTACCAAGAGCTAGCAACAGCATTTTCTCAAAATGTCCCTGTGCACTTGTTTCTTATCTTAATTTTTTTCTTAATCTGAAAGAATATATTCTGTCTTGTTTAAAGCAAAATAATGGGAAACCATTAATTTTTTTAGAGAGATGGTCTTTAAAATGAGAATGATGCATGCAGATAAGTTTGAAATGAAATGTCTTAAATGTTAATAGTCATTCTCTTTGGAGGATGAACATATATGTGTTTTTATTTCATCTACATTTTTACATTTCAAAAATTATCTTGCATGAATATGCATTACTTTATAACAGAAAAGCTATACTTACACCTTAACATAAAAGAAAAATAATCTTATGATTTCAATAGTTCTTTGCAAAGAATTTGAAGGGCCAGATTCATTGTTATCTTGGCTACTAAAAAGTCCAAAACCTGTTTTAGGATCTGTTATTAAAAACTTTCTGAATGAATGGGAAATTCTTTCCTGCTTCTCAGTTTTTCTTGCTGCAATTTAAGAGTTTATTTTTCTTTTTTTGTTCTATTTCTTAAATTTTCTTTCTTTCTCTATCTATTGGCAAATGATATAATTTTATCAGACATATTGATTTTTAATGGAATTATCTGCTTTTTAATAGGAGTTAAGTTAGGAATGGTAATTATATATTTTGTAATTTAAAGTGGAAGATTTATAAAACTTTAACAAATCTTCGTGTGCTTGATTATTTATTCAATAATTATTCTTACCCAACTGTTCATGGTGTCCTGTATGTTCAGTGTAGAAAATAACTCTGGGGAGAAAAAAAGCTGTGGAGAATTAAAGACAACAAATATAATGTGGGAAGAATTCATGCTTCCAACTGTAAAGAGGCAGTATTACAAAGTCCCAAGCTGGGTAAAACTAGAGTGTAGTTCATGTTGTTATTAGCCTAGAAATAGAGATAAAGGTGTCCATTTTAGTCCCAGACAGAGAGAATGATACAGACTATGGTGTTTTCTAAAGTAATACAGATTTTAATTTCAACATGATTAAGTCCTAAAAAAATCTTCAAATACATAACAGAAATTCACATTTGTTGAAATGGACTGTATTAGGGGTAGTATTAGCTACCAGCAAGGAGCCAAGGACACTAAGGACCTCACAAACCATGTTAAGAAGATGCAAAACAATCCAAGAAATGAGACAGCATTTAAACTTGGGGAATTTATTGTTCAGATCAGTATTTATTCAGATTTTTTCTGACAGTTCTATGCACAATTGATTGGCAGCAGGCACAATCTAAGAAAGAGATAAAGGGAACTTGAACTAAGACTTGGAGCAGTAAGAACTTGGAATAAAAAAGATGAATGGAGGTATATGTGTGAATGTGATTTCAGCTGTAGGCTCAACAGAGCTGTGAGCACAGGAGTTAATTTTTCCTCACTTGTTACTAGGTTCATATTTTGGTAGTCTCTAATAAAAAGAAGGTTGATAAAAGAAAATCATACTTGTTTCTTGTTAATATGTCTTATACAGGAAGCAACAAAAAACAGAATCAGAGAAACATGTGAGGATGAATATTTAATGTTAAGTTTGATGGAGAAGATAATTAATCAATGTAATTACTAAATGTTGGATGGTATACTCTAACTGCAATGAACTAGAGGACCATAGAAAGCCTGTTTTTTAACATTCTTTTGGCAACTTTCCTCTGGGTGGTAAGAGGAAACTTACATAAGGATCCTGTGACCTGCTTCAAGGAAGAAAGAAGACATCAAAAAGTGACTTTCCAAGGTTTGATAACTAGCTTTGGAGAAGAACAACTTGAATTTGAGAATGATTTTACAATTTCTGCCATTTTCTCAAGTGCTGAAATGTCATAATTTGTAGAAGCATAGCTATATCTCATTATAAGTATTGTGTGTTAGAGTATGAATGAAGTGATATGCCTAATCAAGAGCCTAAGCCAGTTTAGATAAACTTCCTTTATGGTGAAAAGAAATATAAAACTTTATCTAGAAAAAGGAAATATTTTTCTTTGAATATACCTATTTTGAAATTCACAGAAGAAAGGTATTACCAGTGTCTGTCATAATCAACATAAAATGGGAAATATGTGTCCAAATCAAACACACATATTTTCCAAATAAAATGTGTGATTAAAGAATGAAGGGAATGAATATTAATTACTTAATTTCTAAGTATGACTTTCTCCAGCTCTTCTTTGGAATGTCTGATATGCTGAGTGCATGCAAATCACATATTTTACAAGATGAAGACAACATGTTATATGACATGATATGACTCCAAATCTTACCTTATAGACAAAGAGAAGGTTGATAATTTCTCATAGAGACAAGTGTTATAATCAGGTGAGAACTATAAATCACGTCTAGTGAAAAATAACTCACTTGAATTTCTGCAAATAATGAAACAGAAAATTAATCAAAAGTCAATTAACAGGTAGGTATACATGATCTCTTTCTCTCTCTCTCTCATTCTCTCTCTCTCTCTCTCTCTCTGTATTTTCATTTTTTCTTTCCCATGATATATCTACCAGTAGGAAACTATAATAGTATATAGCTCTTGGAAATGGGAATATGCCTGCTTGAATGTATACATTTAAATATGAAGCTGACATACGTATAATCACCATGTTCTTACCTGTAGAAGAGTAGATAAGGCTTTGATGTGAACCATGTCAGATGTAGTTCACATTTGAGTGCATTAAGTTGATTGGACATGTGTCCAAAATTAAAATAGGAAGTATTGGTTGGTTATGGAAGCATTGGTTGTACAACGCTAATTGAAGAGAGTGTATATATACAGGGCAAGAATGTGCTGACAACGCTGATTAAAGAGAGTGTATGTACACAGGGCAATTATGTGCTGACAGCCCATGATGTGTATGTACCCCCTCTATATTGCTTTTATGTGGTTTCCAAGTGAAGAATTCATACATAGTGTATTTAGTGACAGAACCAGTATTCTCCAATTATTCCACTAAATATTCTGCCTTAGCTTGGTACTTTCACTGACCTATGTCCAATATATTACAACCAAAGAGTAAAAGGGATCAAATCATAAAAAGGTCATTACTTTTTAATTACTGTAATCTGGTTCAAATGACAGAACATATTGTTAAAAAGACATACCCACATCACGCCAGGAATCTGTACTTTCATGAAGATAAAGGGATTTTTTAATAAGAAATTATTCTAAACTGTGATAATGTTGTCTGTCATTATGTGTGTTATTAATGAAAAATTTATTATTAAGGTTACAAATAATGTTGGAGTGTTTGAAAGCTTCAAAATGAATCAGGTAGCCATGGAAAGAACATTACTGTAATCATCACACTTTACAAAAAAGAATTTACAATGTACATCTCAGCTTGGTTTTCTCATTTATTCCTTCTTGAGATGCATACAAGTGTTTGTTTCCATAATGATCAATTAACCAATGTTAATTAGCCAATATTTTTACCAATTTATTACTAATATAAAATGGAATTATCTTATTTAGCAATATCAGTGCTCAGAAAATAAAGCTTTACCAGTTCTTCAAGTCATTAACAGCTGCAAAAAGGCTTAATTGACATACTTAGAGTGTAATTTATTTTAAAGTCAACGTTAGAAGTACCACACATTTTTAAAAGGTTAGTGTGATAGACGGGCAAACAGAAAAGGGCTCGTTATATAAAAATTGGCTTGCTATCTACTCAACATTGACTTGACTTTGCCCAAGGATTAAAAAGACTCTAGGATCCCATGAATAATTCATGTACAGAAGATTCTGTGAAGCACAGTAGATGGAGTAGAAACATGCAATGCTTCTTGCTTTGGATACTTCTACCAACAACTGACTTAACTAATCAAAGGAAAGAATCATAATGGTGGGTGTCAATTGGGAGAGGTAGAAAATGGCCAAGGATTAGATAGAAAGACTATTTTAACCAAGGTCTCATATTTGCAATAAGCCTCTTCAAATTCAAACTACTCTAAACATTGGTACACATGAAGCACAGTGAATTAATTGAATATTAATATGGTTGATGTAAATATTTTGAAGTTCTTTAATGCATGTAAAGTTTTGCAAAATAAGAGGAAACTTGGAGGGGACCTTATCAAGTCAGGAACTTTGAAAAGGATATTGCTGATATGCCAAAAATTTGGGACATTTTGCAAGCTAGGAAAACAAAAGACTAAAAAACCCAAGAATCGTTTAATGAACAAGCTTACTTGTGAGTAAAATCACTTTAACGGGACTTGCCTCAGTACTTGTTTCTACTACTTCCTAGCATTCAAATCTACTACAAAATTTGGAGTTGAGATTTGTCATTGCATGTGCCATTGATTGGCTGTATTGTCTTCTGCTAGAGAAACTAATATGGGGAAGGCCTTTCCTTCCTCAATTCCTGGCTTTCAAGGAACACTTGAGAACAGGACTTCTTTTGATGTACTCAGTCTAACCTAAAGATTGGGAAATTACTATTGAAAACTAGAGTGAGCTCCTAACATAGCAAAGGAAGAACTTTTAGCATGAAGTGTTGGCAAAAGCAAGGTCTGTGATAGTTATATATATTTCCAGGCTATTTTTGTGTAATTTTGGTTGCTTAATCTTCCCTAGCTATTATTTATTTTCTTATTTCTTTATTTTCCATATTTCCATTAATTTAAAAGGCAATTCAATATCCTTTCATTACATTGCATTCACCTTCAAGTTATCTAGTATATGTTTCTATATATGCAACCAATGCATTTTCAGCTATGAGGATAGGGAAAATATGAACATTAAAGGAGACTGGGAACTACTATCCTATGCATTGATTACTTTGAAAATCAGTACATAGTGTCAGTTATATGACAGCAATCTTCAGCATACAGACAACTATGGCATAAAATTTATAAATGTCAGGGCCTCTATTTGGCTAGTAGCAGAAAAGCTACCAGATAAACCATATGTTTTCCTCACATTGCAGCTTACCACAAAGAAAGCCAGATTGGAATTCTGGCTTTTGGTAAGTTAGGACAAAAATATTATGTTACAACAATGTGAAAAATAAATAAACAATTAGAAACAAACACAAATGAAGTTATAATACAAATAAGTTATTTGAGGAATCATAAAAAGTAACAGCATTCTCTCATTATAGATTATTCATTTTAAATTCTCATCAAAAGGAAGACAAAAATATATACAATTGAAGACTAAAAAAAGGTTTATAAAACAGTATCATATGCTGACATTCCTGATAGATATACTTGGACAGACTGGCAATAGCAATATTCTTGATTTTCCTTTTAATATATAAATGTGAAATATATATGTGCATATATATATGAAAAATATGAATGAATAAGTTTGATTTATCTTATTAATATAAATGTCCCTAATAATTTCTTCTAGTGGTAGTTATGATCATCAAATGTATGACAATATTTAGCGCAATACTTTTATTTTTTCCAAATTCCAAATCAAATCAATCTTGTTGTTATTTTATTCTGGTGACATTCTGTTGGAGACTACATCCAACTTACTGTTTCCTTAATACATGAAACCCCAGTCTTAAGTTAATTTTGATGAATCTGTCAGGATTCCTGCCCCCATAATCACCTGGACAAGTGTTAACTAAATGGGAGGAGTTTGTCCTGTCCTTAGAAACCATCTCTCTTCTGGTTTTTTCTCACTCAGCAAGGGGCCAATAGAAGCAATAACTATGAAACTGCCCACATGTGATTTCTGAGCCATTTTGCTCTTGAGCCTTTAGCTCACAGAGCCATACTCTTCCTTTGCTTTCTCTTTAATGTGCTTTATTAATATTCAGCACTTTTTGTTGCTTCTCTAAAGATCCCAGTATCTTAGCCATGTGACCACTTGCCAATCTCTAGCATGAATTCCTGGCTTGCATTCCCAGTGTCTTAGGTCCTCTTGTTTCCTGTTTTAAAATAAACTTATTCTTTTCTCATTTAATTCTTTTATGTAGAAAATGGATCCAAAGAAATCCCAAGAACCAGTTCATTTGTGGTAACCCTTTACCTTTCCTTTTGTGTTCTAAGCTTTTTTTCACAAGGACTATGTAGCTACATGATTAGACAATATAAAAAGATGTTACTTCTTTTGAAAAAAAAAAGGAAGCAGAAGATCTTGGAAACTTTGGACGAATACATGGACAGTACTTCCATGTGTTGAATGTATACCTTCCAGATTTAGAAAAGAGTACTTAAAAAAGAAAACTGAAAAAATGGTAACAATAGAAATAAAATGGTATTGAACAGAGACAGATACCTGGCTACTGGTTCTAAGTTAATGTAATGAAAAGAAATGGACATAATTATACCTAATTAAAATCTTTCCAGTTATGGGGGGGATTAAATGATAAAACCTGTTAAGCATACAATCTTTCAAATGAGAGGACGAACACACAAACTTGGGTTTTGCCACTCAGTAATTGTATGACTTGGATTAAAATTAATTCATTTCACTATACCTGAGTTTCTTTGTCTATTTTTTATAGATGAGATAATGTATATAAAGACCTTGGTGAAATGTCTGGCATAATGTATGCGCTTAGTAAATGATACCTTCAGTAATAAACATCCTTCCCACTGAAGAAAAAAATTCTGAGGATCTGTAGAGAAAGTTTTAATCTTAGCTCTCTCATTTGCAGTTGTGACGACCTCCTGTGAGATGGGTTTCACTGTTCATAGATAGAGCAAAATCAGTTTGTTCCATTTCATTCCTGGGGTCTGCATACAGATCAAATGAGGTAAAAATACAAAACTTTTTATAAAAATTATATGTATGGGTTTGAGGATATGTCTCAGGAATTAAAGACCTTGATTTGTAAGCAAAGGGACATGAGTTCGAATAACCTGATCCCATATGAAAATGCAGGCTGGAAATGGCAGAGATTTGAACTTTGGATCCTAGAAAGCAGAGCCTGGAAAACCCCAGAGCAAATTGATAAGTTGATGATTCCTGATGTCATCCTTGGGCCTTCAAAGGCACATATAGTCAAGTGTCTTCTTGTACACACACACACATACACACACACACACACACACACACAACACACACACACTAAAAGAATTATGTTCATGGATTATTAACCCATGTCAAATTAGTAAAATATTATAGGTCATGTTTAATCATTGAGTATTCTTTGTAACAGGGTCTCATGTAGCCTAGGCTGGAAAGGAGGACTCTGAACTCGTGATCATGTGGCCTCTATCTGTAAAACACCAGAATTACAGGCCTATACCTCAACACCTACCTCAGAGTTCCTTTTAGGCAAACTTAGTCACTTTGCACTGTGATATCTTCTTGCGTTTGTCTTGTCAAAAACTTCTTGATGAAATTTGCTTATCAAGACTTATAAATAGTGACATTAGACATGTATTTGGCATATGAATGACAGATTGAAGGCATCCACTTTCTGTAGTTTACAATTGACCAATATTAAATTCATCTAAGTTCTTTTAAGACCATGCACCATTGAGCAGAAGAAAAATGTACCTATTAAGCAATTAATTATTGTTCCCTGGTTTCAGAGACAGATGATTTGAGTAATTTAGATGATTTGAGGATCTTAGACTAAATTAAGAGACTGGTTGTCCCCAATTCATTTAATACATGTTTAGTTCTTCATTTCATTTTGTTTAAAAGAACATTTATTGTTGCAAGATAAATTATTTCTTCACAATGGATTTAGAAAGCCATTCTTAATGTTATCAGACAGCTAGAAGAAAAATAGTTTTCTAGGACAATATTCTGTTCATAATGAGTATGCTGTAAAAAGTTATCTCATAATATAAATTTGTAAATATGACATGGACAATGGAAACTGTTTTGGGGTCACTATCTGGGAGTCTTATGAATCCAGGTTCTCGTGTTCATAGTTAAAGATTTAAACCAGAAAACTCATAGAGGATTAAGGTTGAGTTTATTAGAGGAGAGAAAGACTGATACTCAGGAACTACAGATGTGGCGAACCATGAGGGGTGAGGGTGCCCTGGAGAACTCGTAGACTCCAGGCATGGAATCCATAGAGGGCAAGGAGCTAAAAAAGAACTCATGAGCTTCAGACATGGAGTGCCATGATGGGCAGATGCGGAAGATGCCTGCTATGCAAGCCCAGGGAAAAATGGTTTTTCCTCTTTGATTAACTCATATTGTTGCCCTACCCAGTTGGCTTATCTGTAAAAGAGAACTAATCTCCATACCTTTTATAAGCAAAGAGTTGGTGGAGGTTGACCACCTTATCTCTGTGGAGGATTGGAATCAGTTTCTCCCTAGCAACAGGGGGTGGTTCCTCCAGCATAATTCCAGCATTGGTGGATGGCTTTCTAAGACTTTCAAAGACCTTCCCAGCATGGCTGCTCTAAAATTGCCTAAGAAACAACCTATTTTTAGTTGGTCTTGAAGCACCACAAGGCCACAGGAAGCTTCTTAGCATGATCCTATTCTCTAATAACTAGTGACTACATGAAGAGGAAAACACAATTGTTCCAGGCAAAAAGTAATCCTTGAAATAATGTTGTAAAATATTATTATAGCTAATAAATGCTTATTAAACATGACTTTGTTATCTTTACTTACAAAAACAAACCCCAGAATTTTAGGGCTGGAGATATGGCTCAGGGATTAAGATTGCCTCACAAGCAGAAAGTCCTGAGTTCAGATCCCAAGTCCTACATAAAAATGCCAAGCAGAAATGGCAGCAGCCTGCCCTAGTGGGCAGAGTCTGGGAAATGTCAGAGTGAAGCAAAAAGGAGGTAGAAGCAATCCAGGATGATTCCTGAAGTCATCCTTGAGCTTCCACAGGAAAACACATCCCCTCTGATTCACACACACACACACACACACACACACACACACACAATAAATAACTAAGTAAATAAATAAATAAAGTTAAAAAACAAACAACCAAAAAACACCCAGAATTTTAAAGCTAAGGAACATATATTATTGAAGTGAAGTGAACCAAAATATTATGTAGATGTTACCCCAACTCCAATCTCAATCAAGTCATTTTGAATCGCATGCATATTCCTTTGCCCTATGGTCAGACCTCAATAAATACATCCATGAGTACTTTAGTGCAGAAAGGTTTATTAAAGGAGCTACAAATGAAATTTTCTGGCAGGGAGGGTCTATATTTTCTGGATATGTGAAAAAATTTTCAGTGTTTATTCAGTCCCTTTCCAAATTTTTATACATTTCTCCAGAGGTTCCAGGGAACAATTCTGAGACCAAAATTGCCTTTCTCTTTGGTCTAATATAGCAGTTAATTTTGAAGAGTTTATTTAAAGTTTGCATTTCCCACTCAACACATTAACAACTGCATTCTTGCAAAGATTTTTAGAATTCTGTCCAGAACACCTATTGCATTCGTACTAGAGGTTTCCTCCTTAATCTTGATTACCCTATTCAGTTGTTTATATTCCTCAAAGGAGTTAGTTGGCTTTTATCTAGGAATTGCAGAAAAAAGCAGAAAGCACTGACTTCAGGAACAAGGGTTTTGGCAAAAAAAGGAACTGCCTGAGGTAAGGAAACTCAGGGTGTTTCAACACACAAGGTGTTTTGACAATGACTCAAATTGTCATGGCATGCTGATTAGGAAACACTGCCAAGATCATAGACTTTCAATAAATCCATGGTGAAACTGGCTTGTCAAATTCTGCTTAGTAGGAATAGGTAAATTGCTTCAGGGCTTTCTCTTTTGAAGGGTTGAATGGTAATTATCACGTGAATATATCTTCCTCAGATTTTATGGTTTTATAGCCAAGGATGATAAACAGCTACAATTAGCACCTCAATGGTGCTCACATACTCAAAGCACTTAGCAGACACTAACTAGAACCAGGGGATTCAGAATGTGCTGTATTTCTGGGATTGCTCTGACTAGCCTATATAGGACAAGTATTTGATATTTGATATCTATCCAATAGCTTTCACTGAATATTTAGCAGACTGTTTGCTTCCCAGGACAGATTGCCATTAAGGACATTGATTAGTGTTGTAACTGATATTTTTTTTTAGGTCAACAGCTGAAATTGACTTCACCATGCTTACTCTTCTATTTCCATAATGAGTTCTTTTTGATAAGATATTCAACATCTTATACCATCAATAAGCTCCTAGTATGAGAAAGGAGTATGATTTTAAAGTTGGAATGAATTAAAGGTGTTCTTTTCTCCACACCACTGAATATTCTATAATTCTTCCCATCAGCAGTTTGAATGCTGTTTCCCCCTTAATAAATTCACAAAAAGAAGACACATATAAAGATGGAAATGTGACAAACATATATTTTATCTTACATACAATTTAATATAGGTTGGTATTTCAGTAAAAAACAAATTTAGTCAATGCCATTAGTGTAACCAAAGGTTTTTATACATTAAAAGTCTGGGTTTGGGACAGCCCTCAAAAGTTAGGCTTGGTCGGGGCTGGCGAGGTGGCTCAGGGGTTAAGCCTCTGCCTTGCAGGCGGAAGGTCCTGAGTTCGGATCCCAGATCCCACGTATAGACGCCGGGCGGAAGCGGGGGCGGCCTGCGCTTCTGGTCCTGGTAGGGCAGAGCCTGTGAATCCCGGGGCAGAAGGAGGTGGAGGCGTCCATGGTGGTTCCCGAATTCGTCCGTGGTTCTACACACACACAGGCACACACGCGCGCACATACATACACACACACGCACAATTGTATAAATAAATAAAAAAATTCTTTAAAAAAAAAAAAAAAAAAGTTAGGCTTGGTCACCCATCTCACAGAGACAAGGAATGGTGAAAAGCAAGTAAAGTAGATTTAGTTAATATGGGTGTATAGAGAAGAAACTCAAATAAAGGTGTGAATATAAGTTCCTAGAATAAAGCTGAACCTACAAGGTTGATTGATTAAAGTCTCAGTGATGTGAAAAGGTTTGGGATGTTGCAAGTCCAGAGCCACATTATTGTGGACCATCTTCAGCTACCTTAAGAGTCATTAAGAGCTTAGCTTATCTCTGTATGTGACCTAATGTCCCTGTGATTGTTAGATAAATCCTTTGAAATGTAGAGCCAGACCCCAAGTTTCCACCATCCAAAAGACTAAGAATGTTTGAGGCCTGTATCAGAGATTTGTCTACTTTCTGAAACACACCTACCTGATATTTGCATCAACATATGTAAAAATGTCTTGATTGTGGTTTTCTTTGTTCTGCAATTGTAAAACCTCCAGAAACTGTTATTACAGCATAATGCATGGAATCTGGAGCAACCTGAGACCATGTTCCCAGGCCATGGTCACTCTTATTTGATCCAATTATAAAATATCTCTTATACCCTTTGAGATGAGAGTTCTGAGCTTTTGTCTACAAAGGTGTCCAGTAATACCAAGTCTGACTTTGGGGTGTTGGCATGAGCTTAAGGTTTAAGTAGAGGAAGACTTGAAGCAGGCGACAGGAAGTATTAAGCACTCTGACTTACATGATCCTGGATCATTCTAATATTTGGTCCAACAAGTTGGTCTAAGGAAGTCCTTATTGCTTGATGGGACAAGGCCATTCAACAATTAATTGTGACTTCATCTAGGTTCAAACTTACTTGCATGGATAACTGTCCTTATTAGTGACTGGGGTTGTGGGGTGAATGATCTTTCAATGTTCTGCTGTTTATGGTTCCAAGATGACTAGTGAACTAGGACATGACATATCTCAGTGTCTTCAGTCTTGAAAGGGTTGAAGTATGTTGGACAAATATTCCTTGAGTGATTAGCATGGCTAAGTGCACAAGTAAGCAGGTGACTCAAAATAAAAGGGACAGACACAAAATGAAGGCATAGGTATCAGGCTCTTTTCTCTGATATAACTTGTGGGCACAATTGAAGAGTCCTGTATTTTAAAAAAGTGATATCCAAATGCTAGTTTCATGAAAAGTACTTCAGAAGTCTTCCTCTTTTCTTTTTTCTTTACATAGTACTATAGTGCTATGACACTTCTTGCAGTTCATCATTTAAAACATGACCAAATTATTCATTTTAGATATTACAGATATGTTTGCATATTAAATATTTTCTGGAGTTTCATAAGTAAAAAGCATTAGATTTAATTCTATTGTGATTTATTCATTCAACTAACTACATTTCTCTAACATTTCCTTAAAACTTGTATCAGTTTTAAGACATATCTTAAGGTTATTTATTTCTGCTATAATAATGATAACATTACAAACTATCCATGCTAAGATAGTATCA
Organism: Typhlomys cinereus; assembly: GCA_023101885.1. NCBI lineage: Eukaryota > Metazoa > Chordata > Mammalia > Rodentia > Platacanthomyidae > Typhlomys > Typhlomys cinereus. Next base: position 847,694 of record JALPQD010000387.1, on the reverse strand, counting down.
TAGGAGCAGGCTGATAAATATCCTAAAAATTAGTCTACTTGATAAGATCAACAATACTTTTTGATATGGTTAAAATACTGTATTTTGTATGAAATTATCATCCTAACCCCCTGGAAATAATGTCCCTCTTGCTCCACTGGATTATCATGTGCTGGAAGTGAAATTTGAAAGAAAAAATGAAGTGGTGAATTTTAAAGCAAATTATTTATTGTGATGTTATATACCAATAAAGGATAATATTGTTTTTAGAAAATATTATCTTGGGGCTGGAGAGGTAGCTCAGGGGTTAAGCCTCTGCCTTGCAGGTGAAAGGTCCTGAGTTCGGATCCTACATATAGACGCAGAGTGGAAGCGGGGGCGGCCTGCATTTCTGGTCCTGGTAGGGTGGAGCCTGTGAATCCCGGGGCAGAGTAAACAAGGAGGAGGTGGAGGCAGTCCATGGTGGTTCCCAAATTCGCCTGTGGTTCTACACACACACGCACGCACACACACACGCACGCACACACACACGCACGCACACACAATTGAATACAAAAAAAATTTAAAAAAAGAAAATATTATCTTAAAAATGAATAAAAATACATGCACCTTAGTAGAGTGTCAGTTGTCCAATCTACATGATTAACTTTTAGTCCTTTAATATCATTTTTAGATAAGCATTATCATATACATTGCCCAGAAATGAAAAGTGAGCTGGCACCATACGCTTAGGTACCTAGTTAGGACTTGCTCCTTGAGGGTCATTGAGAATGGATCTTTCCCTATTATTAGTTTTGGACCCTGACTCTTACACCCAACTTAGTAGAAGAGAAAGACATTGTGATCATTCCTCCTTATTATTCAAAATATCATGTGTAAAAAGGGAGAATTCAACACAATTGCCTTTGTTTGAGTGTTGAAGTAACATGTGAAAAGGAGGAAGGTAGAGATATTTTGCTGAGGATTTTTTGCAGTCAGCCTGCATGGTTGCTGATAAATGACCATCACACAGTTTAAGGGAACAAGGGGTTTATTTCCTTATGATTCCTGGTTACATTTCTCAGTCCAGCTTGACAGGAGAGCACACACCAACACCAGGGCCAAGGGAACTGGCCACAACATCACTGCATAACGGCTGAGAGATGAACAATCTTTACTTGCCAGACCAGCATGTCTGGCCAAGTGAACAGAAGGATGCCCACTCTCTCAACAAGCTCTCTGTGATTTATCCAGGGCCTAATCCCACCCAGCATGGGCTGGATCTTCCCCAGCAGCTAGAACAGTCTCCTTCAGGTTTGCTCTGGGCCTAACTCAACCATCAATTCTCTGCAACTATGCCCAGAGCTCAAACCCTCAACAGTCAAGCTGACACCTATGCTTAACTATGACAGGATTATTAAGGGAAGACTTTCGATAAATCAAAGCTACTTTCATAGATTTAAAAAAAGATCTGTCTCAAAGGTTTAAATTGCAGTGGTGATGCAAATTGAAGGATTTGGGGAAGGTTATGGAAACCTACATGAAAATCTACTATCTTGTAACCCAATGGAATATATATACTTGACTGTGGTCCTAAAAGTAAACAAGCGATCACTAAACATTTAACTCAAGTGGCCAGGTGTGAGATACCTCCACAAGAGTTATTGTTAGAGGGTGTCTCCAGAGCCCCCTAAGCAATACACTCTTGCCATTTCTCTTGGTTGCCCACAAAACTATGTGATAACACTATTTTGATGAAGATGCCACATTTCTTGGATGCAAAAATATATATGACTGACCCAAACAACAGAAAGCAATGGACAGGTGAGGTACACATGAGGCCCTACAATCTATTGCTGAATGATTGGCAGCTAACAGATTATGGAAATGGGAGTATGACCATTAGGCTCCAATGGATACTTCAGAACCATGAACACAAAGACAACCCTGCTTAAATTCAGTGAGACACACAAAAAAGTAATGAATATAAGAAAGAAATTTTATGGAGGAAAGAGGGTTAGTGGGGTTGTATGAAAAACAAAGGACAGGTATGGAGGTAAAATGATTAGAATGCATTATATGTATGTATGGAATTATCAATGAACAAAATTTATTTAAAATGCATAAAACTGGGGCTGGAGAGGTGGCTCAGGGGTTAAACCTCTGCCTTGCAGGCAGAAGGTCCTGAGTTCGGATTCTAGACCTTATGTATAGACACCGGGAAGCCAGGGCGGCCTGCGTTTCTGGTTCTGGTAGGGCGGAGCCTGTGAATCCCCGGGCAGAGTAAACGAGGAGGTGGAGGCAGTCCTGGTGGTTCCTGAATTCGCCCATGGTTCTACACACACATACATACACACACACACACACACACACACACACAATTGAATAAAAAAATAAAATAAAATGCATAAAATTGTTTCTTATCTACTCTTTCACATGATTTTTTTAAAAAAAGAATGATTTCTGATTCAGATATCTGACCTTGGGCAGAAACATTTCTAAAAGGTCCTTATTATTTCTTTATCTTTTCATTTAAGCACTAAATCAATTATTTTTAGTGGGACAGGAGAACAGCTCCTCCACAAGAAAAAAGAAAACATGTCCCATGGACTTTAGAAAATAATGTGTAACCTACTTAAACATGTAAGTCAGAACAATAGTCCCTTTACCCATTCTTATTTCACATGTTTTCCTATGTAATGTTCTCTTTAGACATCATGTGCTCTCATCCCATAAGAATATGCCATTATACTCTATAATCAACTCTATCTTGTACACTAAAATAAGTTTTTATCATATGAATTATTTTTAAGACTACAAGGGCCCAAGGAGCTGAGGAAAAGCCAGAGTTAGTTCCCAGTAAAATATCTTCTCAATTTGCCCAAAATTTTCTCTGATTCCAAGCTTATGTTCATAACCACCATGTATAGTGCCTCTCAGTTGGAAAAAAAAATATATTCATATTCATTCACAAGAAAAATGAGATTGTAATTTTGTAAATAATATTGAATTTCTAAATGCCTCAAGGATTGATTTTTAGCCTTGAGAAGAGATAGTTTTATTTATAAGAGATCAATAATGGCCAGGTTTAAATATGTGTTAGTGTGTCATAAAAAGAGGAAATTATTGTAACTATTTGCAAAAGTTTGTGGTATACCTTCGCCTATGAAGATAACAGTTCTAATGACAAATTTCTCCCATAAGATAGCTCTTCTAGTGCGGATGAAAGTCATATTATTACTATGGGATGTAGCTTTCAGGGGGAGAAAATGTTTAAAATTCCTCCTTTTCTGCTTTGATCATACTTGCTCTAACCCCATTTTGTTTGGTTTCCACTGTTTCTTGTATGGGTATGGTATGATAGATCTTGAAGTCTCAGCCTGCTATCTCAGCCTATCAGAGCTGGAGTTAAATCTAAGAGGAAAGAAGCAGTTCATGGGATGTTCCCGACTAACTCTGCTGAAGACTTTTCTCCTTAAAACTCTTGTTTGTTAAATCATACTATCAGAAGCATTCTTAGTGATCTTAATACTAAATATAGATGACAAGATTAAGTCTTATTATACCTAAACAATGAAAGTAAACAGAATAAATCCATTCAGTTAATAGTGCATTAATGTCAATAATTTTGACAAACGTACCACTTTGATATTAGTTGTTAACTACCAAGTAAACTGAGTGTGGAATGAAGGGGAAAGTCTTTGTGCTGTGGCTATGATCTTTCAATGAAACTAAACATTGTCCAAATAAAAATAAATAAATAAAAATAGATCCTTTTGAAAGTCACAGAGCTTCACTTTGTTTGTGAAGTTAGACAATCTTGGAGGAATTTAACATTTATAACTCAGTTAAGACAAGAGTCACTTTTTCATATCATCCAGAAAAGGGATGTGACAATGTTATGGTCTAAAATGTCAGTTGTACCCCCACAGGCTCATATATTTGTATCTCTAGTTGTTTGGGAAAATCATGGTATGTTTAGGAGGTGGCATCTTGCTGGAGGAAGGCCTTGAGGCTATTTAGTCCCACACTGTTTCAGTTAGTCTGATCTTGTATGCCTCCATGATGAATGTTATCTAAGTCTCCTCCAGCTTTTGCCAACCAGCCATGTCTTTTCTGCCATAATGGATTGTATCTGCCCTCTGGAATAGTAAGATAAATGAATCTCCCTCCCTCCCCTTTAAATTACTTGAGTTTGAGTGGTGTCTCACAGCAATACAAAGAAGAGTAACCAGTACTGACATTAGGTAAGGAATTGTGTTGGTTTAAGTAAATCAGCACTGCGTCCAATCTGTTTTTCTGTTACAAAAAAGTGGTTAAAGAAGAGGGAATGAACACAGGTCAGCCACAAAGACTATGCAATTCTTTCTTTAACAACGAGATCTCCTCAATGCCTGCATACTGAGAGTGTTTACACTCATTGTCACAGGCTAATTTGGGACAGAGAAAGCCTAGAACTTTTAGAATATATAGAGAGCTCAAAGTGCTCACCAGAAATCTGAACCTTCCAGCTTGAAACATCAGTAAAACTGGGTATCTAAGTTGACCCAGAAAGAATTTTGATTAAACATACAATTGGACAGCTTGAAAAAGTTACTATACTTATACAGACTCAACCCATACCAGAAGCCATTTTATTATTACTTTCCATGAATAGGCTTGGGTGTTCTTCTTGCAGTATCTGAGCTTAACAATGAGAGCAAATGTTTTGCTTTCAGACATCAGTGAAAGACTTTAATATAAAAAAATATCTTTTGTAAAAGGAAATAACTCATTTTTTCAGGTATAGATGTACTTCTCAAAGAAAGTCAAGAAAACCCCCATGTTGCCAAGGTGTTTTTCAGGGATGGCAATTTCCCTCCAGCCCTCTGGGAAGTGATCAACTTCTCCCATAGTAAATGGTTTCCAATAATGGTAAGGCCTTTAATGAAGAATTAAAAGATGTTTGAGTAAAATAGAAATGGACAAAATGGAAAAAATTATAGGGTAGTGGAGGCTATTTTAGAAGAGATAAAAGCATCTTTTGTTGGTCAGCAGACAGATTCAGGAAGGGTGTGTGGAAACATGCACTGTCCAGCTAAGTTCTGTTGCATTGCTTTGAATGACTCCCAGGCAGATGAAAAGATTAAAGGGACTGGGCTGAATACTGATGTCAAATGTTTGTCTTAACTTTCCAAAAGAAGTCTTGACTGAATGTAACACACAGGGATCTTTACAGCATTCTGTATTCAAACCTGTTTCTTGAGAAGATAGGTAATTTTTATGCTGCTGCCCAAATGAGTCAGGAGAGGATGAGTTGCACTGCACCAGAACTGTAGATCGTTTGTGCAGATGTGGAAAAGGCCAAAAACTCTGATAGGATGCAATTTACCAATAAAACAAATGAATTGATAGACATTTTGAGGTTGGTTCTGAGAAAGGAGAATGAAAATAGGAGGCTCATAAAATACTTATCTAAATATATTGTGGGATTTGTTAGAAAGGTACCTTATAAGTAAAAGAAATAAAAGATTATTTGCCAAGCTACACAGCTGGGCTGTAGCAGAGAGAAGCAAGCAAAGAATATTCAACAAATTCTGGTTTGGAAAAGTAAATGTATCAAGACTTGGAATGTAAATTCTAAGAAACCTATAAAACCCTTCTTTATTCAGGGATGTGCTGCATAAGCCCATGCTGATACATCAAAGGCTTTGCCTGGGAAATTCTTTTATTAAGTATGTACTCTGAGGGCTGGAGAGGTGGCTCAGGGGTTAAGCCTCTGCCTTGCAGGCGGAAGGTCCTGAGTTCGGATCCTAGACCCCACATATAGACGTCGGGCAGAAGCGGGGGCAGCCTGCTTTTCCGGTCCTGGTAGGGCAGAGCCTGTGAGTCCCGGGGCAGAGTAAACAAGGAGGAGGCAGTCCATGGCGGTTCCCGAATTCGTCCGTGGTTCTACACACACATACACACATACACACACACACACACACACACACGCACACACATACACGTGCACAATTGAATAAATAATAAAAAAATTTAAAAAAGTATGTACTCTGCAGAAATATTTGAATGTACACACAAAGTGTGCAGGCACAAGGATGAATACTTTTACCTTGTCAGAATAAAAAGTATAGAAACAAAATAAACATACATCAACAAAGATGTATCATAGCTACTGACCAGTGAAATAGTTCAGCAGGTAAGGTGTCTGCTCAAAAACCTGGTGACCTGAGTTCTATTCCTGTTAGTGTTCATGGTGGAAGGAGAGAACTGTCTTAAAAAATGACTCTGACCTTCATTTTTGCATGAGAGAACACCCACTTACTTCTATTTTTGACTCTCAAATGTATAGGTAAATAAAAGAAATGAATAAAATATTTAAAAATGCATCATAGACAATCATACAGTGTCATACAAGTATCTAGTTGAAGTATAGAACACTGACAAGAAAATATTGAACTATATTATTGATATATGTATATACTGTAAATACAATGTTTATGCATGATATGATATGATAAAGATGAATGACACACTATTTACAATAGCAAAATCATGGAATCAACCCAAATACCTAACAGTTGAAGAATGGATAAGGAAAATGTAGTACATTTATACAATGGAATACTATTCAGCCATCAAAAAAGATGAATTAATCAAATTTGTCAGGAAATGGATGGAATTATAAAAAAATATATTGAGAGAAGTATCCCAGACACAGAAAGTTAGACACTCTATGTACTCTCTAATAAGTGGATCCTAGTTCCAAAACCACTTAATGAAATATTTAAAGGTAAATCTCTGTAATACCTACTGTAATCACAAAGGATTATAAACAGAAGGGAAGGGGAAGGAAGTCCTCAAAAAAAAAATAGAGAGATAAAGGATCTTGTTTCAGTAAATAAAATAGGTCACTATCAAGTATTGCATGTGAGTAGCATGACATTTGGTGAAGCTCACTCTCATTTCCTTTCCTGGTCACTTGGGACTGAACAGGTTTGTTCTCATTAATCAGGGAAGATATAGGACTGACAGATATATGGTGGACATCCAGAAAATGGGACACTGACACACTCCCCCACTGCTGTGTCCTACTCCTATTATTTCATGTACCTTCAAGTTTCTTCTTATATTAAGATCTTCATTTAAACAGTATTTTATCTTTGGTTAGGAGGTGATCTTCAATACCAATTAGGATGCAGTCAAGGGCAGTACAGGAAAAGCAAAACTGAAAACAACAACAAACCATAATTCAGAACATCAAAAACCCAACATTATTCACTGGAAACAGACCAGTCAAATCTCTCCCCATACTTAAAGCTCAGGGAACTTTGAGGAAGAGGGAGAGCAAGATTGTAAGAACCTAAGAATGGGGAGGACCAAGGATATGCAAGATACTCCACTCAAGTTAAGGCTGCAGCAGCCAGAATTGGACTTTGCCTGACCTACACAATGGCTGACACGTCCACGACCACCCAAAGTCTAGCATGGATCACAGGAAGAAAGCTCCAGGCAGTAGGATCCTTAGAGGCAAGGGATAAAACTGTCATAGTACAGTTCCCTATTAATGAGGATCTCAAGCAGGGACTGTGGGTTATGCCACTGAGTCCTGAACCCTTACTAGTGTGGAGGATTCAGAAGGAGGTTTGGCATTCACACAAAAGGATGCTCCAAGGGATGGGAGGGAAGAATGGAGAGGCACTGGGAGAAGGGGAGGGAGGGAGGGGTGTAAAAGGAAGAGGGAAAGGGGAGAGAGTGCGAGGGGTGACTACTGGAGAGAGGAGGGGGGAGAGGATAGGGGTACCTATTGTATATTAGGAAAAAATTAGCTTGTATATTAGGAAAAAAACTAAGTGTGGGAGAAAAAATGAGTGATACAACAATATTTTTATTATAATGCTATTTATAAGACAAAATTATACTAAATAATTGCTTTGTATATGTACATAATATCATCTAATAATTGATCAGATTTAAAGAATGTAATGTGTGTATGTGTGTGCAAGCGTGAACATGTGTTTGTGGAAATAAAAGGGCAACTTTTGGGATTTGGTCTCTCCTTCCTCCTTGCAGATACCTGGGATGAGACAAGTCATTGGGCTTGCATGGCAAGTTCTTTTAAGCTGTGAGCCATCTCTTTTATTGCTATTAAGGGAAAAAGATTACCATATACCTTAGCAGATGAGTGTGAATTCTGGAATTAGACTGTCTAGACTGTATATGCCAGTTCTATCACTTGCAAAAGATGTGAGTCCTTGGGTACAAAATGTAGCAACTTTGTGCCACCTGTTTTTCTATCTGAAAAATAGTGTTTGTTATCAGAGTTTTTTTTTGTTTTTGTTTTTTTTTTTGGTTTCAATGTGAAATGTGGCTGGTAGATTCATGCCTTTGAATTCTTGGTTTCCAGCTGGTAGTACTATTTTGGGACATTGTGGGTCCTTAGGAAGTGCAGCTATTTTAGGTTCCTGCCTCTAGTATGCTACCTACTGTCAGACCTTTCCTGCCACCATGGGCTGTATCCTCTGTAGCAATGAGCCAAAATAATTCCTTTTTCATCCAAGATATTTTTGTCTTCTTCTCTCACAATTGCAAGTAATCTAATTAATAATGGAAGAGGTTAAATAGATTAAAGCATGGAGAGTGCTGGCAAACAGTAAGTTTTAAATAGATGTTCTCTGTTATTTTTAAAATGGGTTAGACAGTGTTTTCATTTCTTGAATCTTGTTTAATATCGTAAATACTCTGATAAATAGATGGTACTATTATCTTCAATTATAGAGGGACTTGTTGAAAGGAAAACTAAAACAGCAACTCTAGGCCCAAAGAACTTAAAAGCATTGGTGATTCTATCTGAATCCAAGTACCTGTTTCTATTAGCTATGCTTTTAGCCACTCATATTGCTTTTCTGACATACATGCACACAGTGTGTGCACATACACACATGTACGTGTACCCCCATGCATATGCACAAAGGCGTAAGGGCATATACAGTTGTACATTCACCCTATATACACATATGCACATATAAGGCACAAGTTCTAATCTGATAGTAGTAAACCTTGGAGGGACAGCCATGAGCCGAAAGGAGACTATTATTTTATCTTTTATTTACTGTATATGTTCTCATAGATGTATGAGAGCTTTTGAAATTCGCATGAGCAAATTCAACATCAAATGAATAAAGCACCCAGGTGTCCTGGCAATATGCATGACCCATTCCATGTAGTTGAGTCTATAGAGTTGATAAAAATTGAGCAACTTTTGTTTATCAAATAATATCACTGAAGAATCAAATTATGAAGCAGCAATGGTTGAAGGTATTTGCAATACATAAAACTGGCAAGAATTCAGAAAACATAAAGAATTACTGCAAATCAATGAGGCAGAAAAATAGGAAAATAAGTCAAATATTTCAAACAGCCTTTTTATAAGACAAAAACCCCAAATGGCTAATAAGTACTTGAAAATGCTTTCCGACACACTCGTAGTTGTGGCAATTCAGGCTAAAACTAGAGTGAGAAGTGCATTGAAAACATCAGTGGCTAAATTTTTGTGTTTTGCTTTCTGCAAAGTCTGTGTTACTTACTTTATGACTCTAATCAAAATTATTATTCATAAAGAACAGTGTTGGTGTTTTAAAACTGGAGATGTTTTGTTTACTTGAGAAGTCATTTACATGTTTAACGACTGCACACATATGACCTGGGGCACTTTATATATGCTGTCTCCAAATAAAGGCAATGAATAGTCATTTTTTAAATTTTTTTATTCCTGCACTGGTTAAAAATTTCTCACTTATGTTCCAGAAGTTTTGATTGAATTCTTTAAAAGACATTGTATGATACTTTTATGTGAGACCTAGTGCATCATAATTTAGGTAAATGCATAAGAAATTGGTCATCTCGGGCTGGAGAGATGGCTCAGGGGTTAAGCCTCTGCCTTTCAGGCAGAGGGTCCTGAGTCCGATCCTAGATCCCACGTACAAACGCCAGGCAGAGGCAGGGGCGGCCTGCGCTTCTGGTCCTGGTGGGCGGGGCCTGTGAATCCTGGTGCAGAGTAAACAAAAAGAGGAGGTAAAGCAATCCACGATGATTCCCGAATTCACCCTTGGCTACACACACACACACACACACACACACACACACACACACACACACACTTGAATAAATAATAATAATAATAATAATAATAAAGAAATTAGTCATCTCTTCTTGGTAATAGGTCATCATTGCTCCAAAGAAATTATTTCTTTTCTAGTTGGTGTTCACTGAGATCATCTGATATACTATTGGTCAATTTAGGATTTCTCCTTTGCGTGAGAAGAGTCTTCCTTCACACTTGCATAACCTTTGCCTTCAAAAGACTTTACACGCTTTTATTCTATCACTTCATCTATTTCTGATATTTGCCATATCTTTCTCCCCAATAAGAATGGAGCTTATAACTACTGTCCCTGAATTCCCACGAGTGCCAAACGTCTGTTAATAAAAAGGGAAAATCCGATAATTCACAACTCCTTGACACAATGACTGCCAGAAAGCAAGAGCAAAAGAAAATGATGGCTAGAGATTTTAACATAGAGCCACAAGTGAATATTAAAACTAGTAGTTCTATGCCAGCTATGATGCTTAGTGGCTGTGACATCTTGAACAGGTCACTAGAAACTTTTAATATTTTATTTCATAATTAGTAAAGTAGAAATAGCATAACGAGGCACTGATGCTGACTTACATTTCTCAATATAGGAAACCACGGATAGGTCTGAGATGTAGTAGTAATCATAGAAAGATGAGGTATGCTTAAAATTACTTAGACTTAAAGTCAGAATTTTCTGAAATCAATGTTTTGTCTAGTTGAGAAAAGGAACATTGCATACAATGCTGCATATAAAAGAAGTTGCATAGAAAATGAAGATAATTTCATAGTAGTCTGAGGAGAAGCATGCATTGTACTCCATAAGACATGACACTAATTTAATCTCTATATTCTTAATTTTACCACTACAACTAGGGAACTTTGGGGCTGCCACCAAATCACTCAGTTTCTACAAAAGGCTCAAACGTTTTGATAAAAAAAAAAAGTGTTACATCAACTCCAATGGGCATATATTCTCCTTTGTAAAATTCTGCAAGTTTTTAAAAAGAGATGAGCTCTAAGTATTGGGCATGACATGAAGACCTGTCCATGAATTTCATTTATCCATTAAGACATATTGTAGCAAACAAAATAGCTGGGCTTAATGGAAGTCACTGCATTAAGGTACTATAATTTAGGTAAAATAACTTAATAAGTTTGAACACTTATACCATTCTAAGAAGAGAGGCAGAAGATTAGTACAAAGAAGGTTTATTTGGAGACTTTATTTGAAATCAATAACGCCACAGGTGAAGTAAAGGAATTGAAAGAAGCCACCTTTTATAAAGCCTTAGGCCTGAATGTAGCAAAGATAAATGGTGTGACTCATAGCATTTACCATCTGCTTGCTGCTTTGTGGCCTATGGACTAATTGATATTACTGTAAACTCAGATGGTCAAAAGACCATCTTACAGGCAATGCAAGTATATATGCACAAGATGATATCCTTTATGATGCAATCGATCTCAAAGAACAATTGTCCCTATATCAATACTCTTTTTATAAGACTTTCTCACATATCTAGAAAAAATACCACAAAGACATGGTCTAGTGTTTCTATTGTTCAGAGCTTATCACATAGAACTTTGCTGTGTTTCTGAATGTGCCTATTAATGATATTTTAGAAAGTTTCTGTGTTATGCAAAAGATGACATATTTTTTCTTCTTTTCACCTGGATTTTTTTAAACTCTCAAAGTCTCTGCTTCTTAGAGCTCATTACAATCCTCCTGTTCATTGATTTTTTTTTCTTTTTTGTTGTTTTTCTTGTTTATTTTTATAATTTTCATTATTCCAAGACATTTTCCTGCATGAATATAATAAATTTAAATCATTTTCACTACTCATTAACTGATCTCATTTCCTTCTCTTTTCCCCTTGTAAACCTTCTTCCCAATGGGTCTCCCTACTTTCACATAGTGTGTGTGTGTGTGTGTGTGTGTGTGTGTGTGTGGGTGTGTGTTACTTTTTTTGACCAAAACTATGTTTGAAACTATCCTTAAAGGAAAAGGGGGTAGCTACAGAAAAAAGAGTGAATTCACTGCTCAGATTACTTATCCTTGAAAGTACAAGGACGTGTACTTTACCATAAACAAAAAAATATACTTCAAATTTTACAATAGACTAAGTTTTATTCTAAAGTACATTATACTCTAAAGAATTCAAACAGGTAGACTAATTAAATTTAATCTAGAGATCTGGCTCAGTGGGTAAAATGTTTGCCATGCAATCATAATAATCTAAGTATGATTCCTGGAACCATCTACTAAATTTTTCCTCTGACTTCTATATGTGCACCAGGGCACACACATGCCTATACTTACACATACATATATACCCAATTACATGCATGCACACACATTAATAATAATGTCAATATTTTTCTAAAATAAAATAAAATAAAATAAAAGTAGGTTGATTTTTAAAAATAAGTTTTCAGTAATCCCAAAAGGTGAATAATCAGAGTTTAGTTTTTCAATTTGAGTAATTCACATTTTATGAGTAGTTTGATATAGTAAGACAGAATCCAAATTTTTAAGTGTGAAATAATGATTTTGTTGAACTTGAAATTGTTAGAAGTAAATCATTGTTTTTGTGAATTAGGTTGTGTAATCTCTTTATAGTTCCTGCAATAATCCTTCAATGTGGCATTTAATAAGGCCAAGGCCAATGCCAAAGATTCAAAAGGAGGGAAATAACTTTTAGCTAAAATATTCAATTTTAGTTTATTGACAATTTTTTATTTTATTCTCTGTGCATTTTTATAATTATAGAAAAACCTCAATAAGACAGAATATGAAATAACATCTTTTAGATAAGAGAAATGCTAGGTCCCTATCCCCACCCCGCTCCGCCAGTCAGGACATGCGCGCGGTCAAGCCGGGCCTCATCCGCGACCTAGGTAAGCTGCGCCCGCGCCCGCCCCCCAGAACCCCAGGTCAGCCCAAGGGACCCAGCTTCTACCTCACCATCCAGCCGGAGCCACGCGCAGGGCCGAGGGACGAGGAGGAACTCTCCCTGCGCCCGGGCCCCGCCCCGCCTCCCCTCGGGTTAAATAGCTCCACGCTGACGCCCCCATCCTCCCTCCCAACCCCGCTCCGCCAGCCGGGACGCAGGCGCGGTCCACCCAGGCCTCATCCGCGACCTAGGTAAGCTCCGTCCCTGCCCACCCCCAGAACCCCAGGATAAATAATTAAGTTTAGTGAAATTGAAAGATCTTAGGAGTTAAAAGGACAATGACAAAGTCAAAGTGCAAATCCATGAGAAGCAACACTCAAGTAAACAAATTTCCCACTGAAGAAATTAATCCCATAATGTTAGACTCCAACCAGAACAAACCCACGGAAAAAGGCCAAGAAAGCCTGACCCAGGATAATGAACTTCAAAATATGATCATTACCATGTTCAATACTATGAAAGAGGAAATCCAGGAGGAATTACATAATCAAATCAATCGCTTTGAAGAGGAACACAACAAACATTTGGAGGAGTTGAGAAAAACAGTGCAAGAAACAAAAACTGGCATAGAGCAGTTAAAACAGACTCAGAGTTTAAAACTGAGTACAAGACAAGATACCTTCAACCCAGAACTCCACAGAGAGTCTTATCAACAGAACTAACTAAGGAGAAAACAGAATTTCAGACCTTGAAGATAAAGTGGGAATACTAACCAGCTCAATGGAAGAGGTGGTTAAAGCCAAAAAGATACTTGAGAGAAATATCCAAAGATATGGGACACCCTGAAGAAGCCTAACATGCACATTCATGGAATACCAGAGCAAGAATCTCAAAATACCACCCCTGAGGAAATATTTCAAACGATCATCAAGGAAAACTTTCCTCATCTAAAAAAGGAGAGGTCCATCCATATACAAGAGGCATCCGCACCCCAGATATGAACAAAACAGAAGCATGCCACGGGAAATAATAGTTAAAACACTCCACATTTAAGATAAAGAACTGGTGCTGAGAGCTTCAAGGGAGAAAAAACAAGTCACTTTTAAAGATAAACCTATTAAAATAACAAATGACTTCTCAGTCGAAACAGTAAAAGCAAGAAGAGCTTGGAGAGACATACTTCAAGTATTGAATGAGCAAAAATGTCACCCCAGGCTGATTACCCTGCAAAATTATCCATCATGATCGAGGGAGAAAGAAAAATTTTCCAGCACAAAGACAACTTGAAGGGATACATGTCCACCAAACCAGGCCTTCAAAAAATGCTAGAAATGATACTCAAGCTTGAAGAAAAAACAGGCATACCCAGGAGAACAGAAGGCAAGTATAACACCATTAAAGTGAAGCAATATATGTATAAAAACTACTAAACATAATAAATGTCTGGAATTAAAAATACTTTCTCCATTACAACAATGAATGTTAATGGAATTAATTCACCGATCAAGAGACACAGATTACAAACTTGGATTAAAAATCACAATCCATCAATCTGCTGCCTGCAGGAAACCCATCTCACCACAAAAGATAGGCATGCTCTAAAAATAAAAGGTTGGTCAAGATTCTACAAGCAAATGGAAGCAGAAAACAGGCAGGGGTAGCCATTATGCTATCAGACAAAGTGGACTTCAAACCAAAGAAAATTATAAGAGACACGGATGGATACTACATTGTAGTCACAGGTACAATTCACCAGGAAGACTTCACAATACTGAACATATATACACCCAATACGGGCCCCTCCACATTCATTAAGAAAACCCTACAGAGTCTAAAGCAAGAAATCAACCCCCAAACGATAATTCTTGGGGACTTCAACACCGCCCTCTCAACATGGGATAGATCAACAGGTCAAAAGCTTAACAGAGACACTTTGGAACTTAATCAAACCCTTAAAGAAATGGACCTTACAGATCTCTATCGAACTTTTCACCCACGCACCAAAGAATACACATTTTTCTCAGCAGCACACGGAACTTTCTCCAAAATAAATCACATATTGGGCCACAAAACGAATCTACACATATACAAAAAAGTCGAAACTCTAACCTGTGCCCTGTCAGACCACCACAGCCTAAAGCTGGACATCCACAACATATCAAACAAGAGAAAATACACTAACTCCTGGAAACTTAACAATATGATGCTGAATGAGAACTGGATTCAGGAAGAAATTAAGAAGGAAATTCAAGATTTCCTGAAAGTGAATGATAATGAAAATACAACTTACCAAAATCTCTGGGACACAATGAAAGCTGTTCTAAGAGGTAAGTTCATAGCTCTTAATGCCTACATCAAAAAAATGGAAATATCGGAAATAAACAACAATGCAGCTTAAAGCTTTAGAGAAACTGGAGCAATCTGATCCCAAAAGTAGTAGAAGAGAAGAGATTTGCAAAATAAGGGGAGAAATATCTGAAATAGAGATTAAAGAAAACGATAATAAAAAATCAACCAGTCAAAAAGCTGGTTCTTTGAAAAAATCAATAAGATTGATACACCCCTAGCTAAATTAATCAAAAGCAGGAGAGAGAAAACCCAAATTAACAATATTAGAAATGAACATGGAGTTATCATTACTGATACCCAAGAAATCCAGAGAATTATAACATCATATTTCAAAAACTTATACTCTGTGAAGTTTGACAACACAAAAGAGATGGATGAATTTCTAAGTAAACACAACTTACCTAAATTGAATCAGGAAGTGGTGAATTATTTAAATAGTCCTATAACATATAAAGAAATTGAGGAAGTAATCTTGAATCTTCCCACCAAAAAATGTCCTGGACCAGATGGATTTAACACAGAGTTCTACCAGACATTTAAGGAGTTAATAATACCAATACTCTTTAAACTGTTCCATCAAATAGCAAAGGAAGGAACATTACCAAATTCTTTCTATGAAGCTAATATCGTTTTAATCCCAAAACCTAATAAAGATTCACTTAAAAAAAGAAAACTATAGGTCGATCTCTCTGATGAACACAGACGCAAAGATTCCCTACAAAGTTTTAGCAAATCAGATTCAAAAACATAGCAAAAAGATCATTCATGGGGACCAAGTAGGCTTCTTCCCCGGCACCCAAGGTTGGTTCAACATACGCAAATCAATAAATGTAATTCATCATGTAAACCAGTCCAAAGTCCAAGACCACATGATACACTGCATAGATGCAGAAAAAGCTTTTGACAAGATCCAACAGCCTTTTATGATCAAAACACTAGAGACAGTAGGAATGGAAGGAACCTTTATCAATATAACAAAGGCTGTATACAACAAACCCACAGCAAGGATTATGCTCAATGGGGAACAGTTTTAAGCATTCCCACTTCGATCAGGAACTAGACAAGGCTGTCCACTCTCACCACTTCTATTCAATATTGTACTTGAAGTCTTAGCTGAAAGCCACAAGACAAGAAAGGGACAGAAGAGGGATTCAAATCGGCAAGGAAGAAGTCAAGCTATCCCTATTTGCAGATGATATGATCTTATACCTAAGTGATCCCAAAAAGTCCACCAGGAAGCTCCTGGAACTAATTGAGAAGTTTAGCAGGGTGACAGGATACAAAATAAATGTACAAAAATCAGAGGCCTTCCTATATGCCCAGAATGAAAGAAGTGAAAAAGCCTTGAGAGAAACCATCCCATTTACTATAGCCCCTAAAAAAATGAAATACCTTGGTATAAACCTAACCAAGGAGGTAAAAGACCTTTACAATGAACTTTAAAACCCTAAAGAAAGAAATAGCAGAAGACACCAGAAGATGGAAAGACCTCCCATGTTCCTGGATTGGCACAATCAACATCGTAAAAATGACCATCCTACCAAAGGCAATATACAAATTCAATGCTATACCAATTAAAATCCCCAAGCAATTCTTCAAAGAAGTTGACCAAACAATGTCGAAGTTCATATGGAGGCATAAAAGACCCAGGATAGCAAAAACAATCCTGAATAACAAAAACACTGCTGGAGGTATTACCATACCGAACCTTAGTCTATATTACAAATCCATAGTTATAAAAACAGCCTGCTACTGGCTCCAAAATAGACACACAGATCAATGGATAAGGATTGAAAACCCAGATATAAGCAAACAAAATTACAGCCATTTTGTCTTTGACAAAGGGGCCCAAAGAATCCAATGGAAAAAGAACAGCATCTTCCACAAATGGTGCTGTCAAAACTGGATCTCCACATGCAGAAGATTAAAGCTGGACCCATACTTGTCACCATGTACAAGACTTAATTCCAAATGGATCAAGGACCTTGATATAGGGCCAGAGACTATAAAAAGCATAGTTGAAAGGATAGGGAACTCCTTCGAGCTGATTGGGCTAGGCCAACATTTCCTAAACAGATATCCAATGGCACAGTCACTGCTACCAACTCTTGTGAAATTAAAGAGCTTCTGTTCAGATAAAGAGATTGTAACACGAGCTCAAAGGCAATGCACAGAATGGGAGAAAATCTTCACTAACCACATATCTGATAGAGCTCTACTGTCCAGAGTGCACAAAGAACTTAGAAAACTAAACTCCAAGGAAACCAATGGCCCAATTATAAAATGGGCCCTGGAACTTAAAAGTAATTTTACCAGGGATGAAATTAAAAATGCTCCACTTCTTTAGACATCAAGGAAATGTAAATCAAAACTTCCCTGAGGTATCATCTCACCCCGGTCAGGATGGCAAAAATCCACAATACAAACAACAAGTGCTGGAGAGGATGTGGAGAGAGGGGAACTCTCTTAAATTGCTGGTGGGAATGCAGACTCATACAGCCACTCTGGCGAGCCCTCTGGAGATTCTTAAAGAAATTAAAGATTGAAATGCCATATGACCCTGCGATTCCACTTTTGGGTATAACCCCTCATGCAACAGAGGTTCACCTCGATAGCACAAGCACAACCATGTTCATAGCAGCACTGTTTACAATAGCAAAGACATGGAATCAACCCAAATGTCTAACAGTTGACGAGTGGATACGGAAACTGTGGTACATCTATACAATGGAGTACTACTCAGCCATCAAAAATGATGAATTACTGGAATTTGCCGGGAAATGGATGTCATTAGAAACAGTTATATTAAGTGAGGTATCCCAGACCCAGAAAATTAACTACCGTATGTACTCCCTAATAGGTGGCTCCTATTACCAAACCTACCCAGCCCATTTTGAGACACTCATAGGTAAATCTATGTATTACCTACAATAATTGCAAGGATTATTAATAGGAGGGATGGGGTTGGAGGGCCACACCAGAAACAAGGAGAGAAGTGACCATGTTACAGTAGAGAAAATAGGCCTCCATCAAGGACTGCAAGAAAGTAATGTGACACCTAGTTAAGTTCACAGACATTCGTTTCTGATCATTTACAACTAAGGGTGTATGAACTCAACAGCAGGGGAGCGCATATAGTCCGGCAGATTAAAAAGTAACCATTTTGCGAATGGGTGATTGACCCCTCCCATTGGCAAGTGCCATATGACCTTGCGATTCCACTTTTGGGTATAAGTATTACATCTACCCTTGAATGTGCTCTTATAATAAGACTCCAGTTTAACAGCTTTTTGTCTCTGGCCAGGGGGTGACATACAGTGCCCATCACGATGGAGTGAAGGGCATTACAGGAGCAGCAAAACTGCAAAAGAAAATCAACAAACCACTATCCAGAACTTCAGAGACTGTATATCAACCACCTAGAACTAGGCCAGACTAATCTCTTCCCATCCTGAAGCTCAGGGAAATTTGCGGAAGAGGGGGCGGTAGAGTGTAAGAGCAAAAGGATGGGAGGAGCAATGATTTGCAAGATACTCAACACTAGTTAGGGCCGAAGCAATCATAATTGGACATTCCATGCCCGGCGCAATGTCCAACACACTATTGACCTCACAAAGTCTAGCATCTGCTAAAGGCACCAAGATCCTTGGAGGCAAGGGATTGACAGCCACAGTAGTGTTCCTATGCTTAAGGGGAACAGAGGAAAGGGTTCAGGGAAATGCCACTGGGTCCTTGTACGTCATCGAAGAGGAGGGCCCAGAGGAGAGTCAGGCATGCACAAGAAAGGACTCTGGGAATTGGGGCGGGAGGCACGGGAGGATGAGGAGGGAGGGGTGAGGGGGGGGGAGCAGGGGCTTCGGGGGGAGGAAGAGGGAGGGAGGGAACTGGTGTTATCTATTATGTTTGTAAGCTGAAATAATATTAAAAAATGTATTATAAAAAAAGAATTTCCTTATGATTTAAAAACAAAGCAACAAAAAAAAGAGAGATGCTAGGATTTAATTTAGAAATGAAGGCAGTGTTCGAATAATTTCTTGAATAAGTCTCCCATTCTTTTTTCTAGTTTTTTTTTTTCTGTACAATCTAACCAAATATTTTTTGCACACTTCCAAGGAAATAACATTACTGGCCTGATTGAAACTCTCCAACAGCTATCTTGTGACCTTTTTGTAAAAGACCAAATCCTTAAAGTCCCTGAATCAGACACTTTAAAAGTCTAACCTTAACATTTACCCCTTTGATTTAAAATCTTTAATCCAAGTTTCCAGGTAATTTTTGTAGATGCCCTAATAAGCTAAAAATAAAACTATCTCTAATGGCAATTGAACATGACATTCTTTTTGTCAGGTAAAGTTAATCAGTTGTCAAAAAGTGAAAAACAATATTAGAGGTAAAAAATCAAACAATGAAACAACGGAACGTTCACAGCAGCATTGTTTCACAACAGCCAAGAAGTACAAGCAACACAAGTATTCACCTACTAATGGAGAGATAAAAGGTGGCATATGCATACAACAGAACACAATTCTGCCATTAAAAGCAAGGAAATACTGATAAATGTTATGAATGAAATGTGGGAACATTATACTGAATGAAAGAAGTCAAACATTTATAAAAATGGTATCTTTTTTGATGTATTCATATGAAATATTTGTTATGGGCAAATTAAAAGAGTGTAGATTATAAATTGACAAGGAATGGATGGAGGTAAGGTAAGGAGTAACTGTAGACAGATGTAACATTTCATTCTGGGTTTATAAAAATGGTAGAAATTTGGCTCTTAGTGATATCTGCACAACTCTAAATATTAAAAGATGTATCAATTCACCATTTAAAAGGAAAACCTATCCAACTGTGGATGATCTTCAAATTCAACTGAGTATGTTTTGAAAATAATTATGAATGCAGCAGAAAGGAAACTTGGTGTGATGGTGACATCTCTAAATTGACCATTGAGTAGACTGGACTGGAGAATTGGGCACCACTCCAACAAAAATCCAAATCTTAAAAAAGATATAATGTGAAGGTAAGGTAATAAAGTATAAAAAACTAAGTAAATCCAGACCTTTGTAGGCTGAGGCAGGATGAGTTAGGATTCATGATAAGCATAAGCTATATAGGTGGCAAAGTTTTCACTTCAGGTTGGAAAGTATTGAACATGAATTAACTTAACTATGAAACTCAGGGCATTAAAAATCTATATTACTTTTTGTGGATAATAAATAAGATGGCACATATTACATGCTTGGTAAACTGGTGTTCAAATTCAATGAATAAGCATAATTAGTATAATTATTATTATGATATAAAGTAGTTTTGGAAAGTACAGCATTTGACATCCATATTTTTAATTTTTATTATTTATTATTTATTCAATTGTGCTTGTATGTATGTGTGTGTGTGTATGTGTGTGTGTGTATGTATGTATGTGTGTGTAGAACCACGGACGAATTCAGGAACCACCATGGATGCCTCCACCTCCTCCTTGTTTATTCTACCCCAGGATTCACAGGCTCCGCCCTACCAGGACCAGAAACGCAGGCCGCCCCCGCTTCTGCCTGGCGTCTATAAGTGGGGTCTAGGATCCGAACTTAGGACCCTCCGCCTGCAAGGCAGAGGCTTAACCCCTGAACCACCTCTCCAGCCCCACGACATCCATATTTTTATTACTATCCCATAGACCTCCTTTATAATGATCAAAATAGAATTAAACTTAGATGAAGAACAACATTCTTAATTATCTCCAATTAATCTCAAATGATATAAAGGTATTCTATTATTACTTGGTTGATGCTTATGCAAGTGAGTTTTCTTATGAGTCTCTGAGAAATATATTTTAATCTTGTGCTGATGCTGCAAGGAGGAAATTTGCTCAGAAAAATCTATAGCTAACTCTGAAAAAACTTTAAAAGCCAATCTTTATAATAGACATTAAAGAGACAAGGAATAAAGAGAGGCAGAAAGATGCATCTTCTTTTATAAGTCTTTGCTAAGAATCTCAGGGCAGGAGAAAGAAACATCTGTAGTGATGATTTTTTTTTTCCTCTTTAAATCTAAAGGACAGCCGAAAAGCAATCTGTTGTTTGTACAGAAAAAAATGTTAGTAAAAGAGGAAGAAAGTACACTTGGGGGAACATCTGCTCTGAGAAACCACTTGAAAAGTAAGTGTGGGGAAACATTTGCACAACATACAAGCAGACGCTGTGTAGCAGAAAATGAGACATAAATATATCTAACATGAGGAGATTCAAGTCAAAAATAATCAAAGCAGATATTTCCTTATAATTAATTAGCAAATATATATTTTGTTATACTTTATTAATAAAGTTTTTTTGAAAATTTTATACATGTATGAAATCCATCTTGATTATCACCTCTGACATACCCCTCTCTTATCTTTCTTTCACCATTGTCAACCCTTCTTGTTCCCTACAGATCTTTTTCTCATAAGTACGACTTTCGTTTGCTTCCCATTGAGTGATTTGTTTGACCATGGGTTTGGAATTATCTCTTGGAACCTTGTGAGCACGTCATATATTTCTTCCAGTACATTTTTCTAAAAATTCTTTATCAAGTGATAGGCTTCCATGAGCTCCTCCCTGATCTATAATTGACTGTATTGTTCTCATGCCAACAACCATTGCTTCTATGGGATTAAAATTATTGTAGTTGTTTCATGTTTAGCAGGTATCATTTCACAGTCCTTGTCCTTAACTTTTGGCTCTAACATTCTTTCTAACCTCTCTCCTACAATGATCCCTGAGCCTAAAAGACTGATATGACTATCTCCTTTGGGGTTGAATGCTCAATGATTACTTATTCACACAATGTTGCAGTCTGCCTGCATGGTTGCTGATAAATGACCAGAACACAGCTTAAGGGAACAAGGAGTTTACTTTCTTATGACAGTCCGGTTACAGTTCATAGTCCAGCTTGACAGGAGAGCACACACCAACACCAGGGCCGAGGGAACTGGCCACCATAACGGCTGAGAGATGGACAATCCTTACTTGCCAGACCAGCATGTCTGGCCAAGTATACAGAAGGATGCCAACTCTCTCAACCGGCTCTCTGTGATTTATCCAGGGCCTAATCCCACCCACCATGGGCTGGGTCTTCCCCAGCAGCCAGACAATCTCCTTCAGGTTTGCTCTGGGCTTAACTCAACCATCAACTCTCTACACCTGTGCCCAGAGCTCAAACCCTCAAGAGTCAAGTTGACACCTGTGCTTAACATTCCACCCCTTGTCAACTTGACACAAAAACAGTAGCACTTTTAAACTGTAACCTTTCCTTGTCCCACAGATGTTAAAATATACATTCCATGGACAAATTTAAAATGTTCTCTCATTAAAACTTCAGTTCCAATATTTTAAAAGTTCAAAGTTTCTTAACCTTAAAACTCTTAAATCAGAATAAATTAAATACTTTAAAACAGATAAAACATTAAAACAGAAGGATCTTAATAAGAAAATATTAAAAAGAACAAAGTCCAGCAAATCACTGCATCCTGTACTTCAATGTCCATCTTCTGCTGCTCATCACGTAGTCAAGGCGGCTCAAAGATTTGAGGCATTCCCAGTCCCTGTTTGCAGCTCGAAGTTGTAAGAGCAGAGTTCCTCTGAACCAGGCTGAATCTCTACTCGCAGTTGTCCTCAGCAGCAGTCCCACAGTTCTGGCATCTCAAACACAACTCTGGGTTCTCCTCTGCAGCTTTAAGCTTCACCATCTCTTGCAGGTCTCTACGCCTGCCACTTGGTGCCAAGCTTTTGCTGCTCTCCATGAACCCTTCAGTAGTACACAAAAACCAGTATCACCTGAGGCATGCTGCCAGATTCCGAAGCGAGGTTGAAACGCAGCTTAGTCCACTGGAGCCACAGCTGCACCAACTTCAATGCGCTGACGCTGGAAAAGCCTCTTTTCTAGGCAACCAAACTTGCAAAGGGCAACAAACAGCTTGAACTTGGGCTTTCGCCCCCTGAAGGAATCTGAGCTTCCAAACCACAAACTTGCCATACGGTGGTTTCCATGTTCTCCACCGTCTCAGTGCAAGTCACTAGGTTTTCCTTCACTGATATTCATTTGTCCAACAGCAGCAGATATTCTGCTGCCTGCCCTTTGCACATCCAAACCTCCAAGGCTGCCAACACAGCTTTCCTCTGTCAAGCAAACCAGTCCATCGTCCTTACATTCAGTTTTACCAAAGTCCTTGTTTCCCTCATCACAAATTGGGCCCAAACAATGTCTCTGGGCCCAAACAATGTCTCTCAGCAACTGGCCCACTAAATGCTGAAGAACGGTATTTGTAAATCCACAAAGTGAAAATTTTCAAGAATTTCCAACTTTGTCCAGCAGAACCGTTCAAAAGCCACAAAATCCACGTAGTCAGACTTTATCAGCAACACCCCACTTCCTGGGTACCAAATTCTGTTGCATTTCGCCTGCATGGTTGCTGATAAATGACCAGAACACAGCTTAAGGGAACAAGGAGTTTACTTTCTTACGACAGTCCGGTTACAGTTCATAGTCCAGCTTGACAGGAGAGCACACACCAACACCAGGGCCGAGGGAACTGGCCACCATAACGGCTGAGAGATGGACAATCCTTACTTGCCAGACCAGCATGTCTGGCCAAGTATACAGAAGGATGCCAACTCTCTCAACCGGCTCTCTGTGATTTATCCAGGGCCTAATCCCACCCACCATGGGCTGGGTCTTCCCCAGCAGCCAGACAATCTCCTTCGGTTTGCTCTGGGCTTAACTCAACCATCAACTCTCTACACCTGTGCCCAGAGCTCAAACCCTCAAGAGTCAAGTTGACACCTGTGCTTAACTATGACACACAACCATGTTTGTTTGGTAGTTGATAAGTCTATGCATTCCTGTCTGTTCAACGCATAGAGAAGTTTCTCCAATTAAAGCTGAGAGTGACATTTTTCTGTGAACACAGATACTGGAATTGTGTTTTGATATGTCAAACTTATATCAATATTATGTCAATTTTGACAAGCACCAGTCATCTCATAGGATCTAAGGCTTCCTCAGTCAAGAGTTTCTTACCAGGTTAAAGTAGCAAGCATTAATTCCCTCTTATGGAGAGAACCACATATCCTACTAGAGAGTGATTGGTTACTCCCATAAATGTTCTGCTACCATTGTACCCATGGGTACATCCTAATAAATATCATCACCTCTGAATCACAGTGACCACAAATAGCATCTGTTGCTGAGCATAGGTCAATTTCTACGTTACAGATGAAATATACACTATAAATGCAATAGGGTTAAAATAGAGGTGGTCATTGTTTATTTGGTGAAAAATGACATTGAATGATTAAGGTACATAAAGGGAAAGCATAAGAAACACTTGCTAATACATACAATATCACAGAAGTTGATAAAAATCAGAGGCTGCTCACCCATAAAGAAAATGGGACAGATTTTTTTAGCTCCCAGAAATTTAGAGTTATAATTTCATTTTGTTAGATAGCTAGCTAGACAGATATCATCAGGTTTGAAAGCCAAGTAGGATAAACCTCTCTCTCCTTTTCAGTTTTCAGCTTTGGATACCACCTACTGCTTATGTGGTAAGCATAGAAGAAAAGCATCACTACCCACCCCCTAAGATTTAAAGTTACACATGAAAAGGTAAGGAGTTAACCTGGGTGGACAAGTAACATATTATTATCTCTTCTTTTAAAACATGATTCAACTGTGACTTTCAGTCATCTGGTCAGAAGATCACACTTCAGAAAAACTGATTGTCACAGGAAGACAAGGTAAGGAAATGGGAGATATAAGCCTCTCTTCCTATTCAGGTGAAAGCCTAACTTTTAGTTTACTTTCTCTTTATCTTTTCTTTTATATTAGTCAAAAGCCCTTTTTTTTTGTTGTAACAGTTACTCTTAATTATTGTTGTGAGAGAATACTCAAAGTCGATCAACTTAAAGGAGAAAGGGAGGCTTATTCAGCTTACAGTTCCAGAGGGAAGGTACAGTCTCTCAAAGCAGAGGTAGCATGGCTAGCTGGCCAAAGCTGGTGGAAGCTAAGTCTCCGCAGACATCTTGGAAGCTGAGAGCTGCAGACTGTTTGCTGCAAAGGCTGACTTCTCCTGGAGGTAGGGTGGGACTAATCCACCTTAAGGCCCACCCCTTGTGACTGCCTTCCTCCAGTGAGGCTCCACCTCTCAAGGTGCCATGACCTTGCCAAACACATGAGACTGTGGGGGTCACATTTCAAACCATAACACTCTACCCCTGGCCCCCACAGGCTCATTGCCATCTCATTATGCGAACTATACTCAGTCCAACTTTAAAAGTCTTCATAGACTACAATGGTAGTCACAACAGTCCAAAAGTCCAAAGTCCAAAGCCTCCTGTATAATCAAAATACAAGTTACATACTTCTAACATACAATGGCACAGAATAAACATTCCCATTCCAAAAGGAAGGAATGGGGGCATATCCAGGAAAGATCGGTCCATAACAAGACCGAAAACCAGCAGGAAAAACTCCAAATCTTGCAGCTCCAAATCCAACAGGTGAGCCTCTCATTGAAATCATCTCAGTTCCAAAGGGCTTTGGTTCCACCTCTCCAATGCAGCTGCACATAGTCTCTTGAGCTGACTCCTCCCAGGGTATACAGCTCTCATTGGCAGGTGTCCCACGTTGTGTCTGGAATCTCTAACATCTTTACTTCTCAATGGCAAACCAGACTTTAACTCCACAGCACAAACTGCCCTTCTTGGGCCTCTAAACTGCAGGCTTCTTGCCTCATGATGCCTGGAATCTGCCAATTTTTGAAATCTTGGAGGAGGGTTCCATGATCTCTTCCCTCTTGCATCACTGATGCCTCTAAAACCAGAACCACCACGTGGACAACTTTGCCAAAACTGACCCCCTTGAATCGCAGCTGATTCTGCTTCTCTATGTTGACCATCTTTCACTCCTGGGCAGTTGCTTTGTAAGAGAAACCAACTCTTGGAACTCCACCCTTTAGCTCCAGTCTTCTGAAGGGATTTGCATTCTTATGAGTGGGAGCCTTCCCTGAGGATCTTGCCCTCAAGCTAGGGACTCTACTATTATCCAAACCAAGAGCAGGCTTTGATTTACAAATGGAGCTAATCTCTTCAACAGCCATTTTGTTCTCTGCTTCTTTCGGGTTCAACTCTTTAAGTTTGCCATTGTATTTTTCATCATTGGATCTTACAGTTTTTGCTTCTTCCTGCCTGATTCTTTGCTCTTTTTCATAACTCTGAAGACAACTAAAAAGTAGCTATATCACATTGTCAAGACTACATTGCTTTGAAATTTCCTCCGCCAAGCACTCCAGCTTAACTTCAGGCAAGCTTTCAGAACGAGAGCAAAACTTCACTAAATTGGCCAACACATGGTTCCATGTGTCACTCGTCCACTTGCAAACACAGTCTCTGTTCCCCTCTGGACCATCACAAGCTGGGCTTCCACTGCTGCGTCTCTCACAGCATTGCTCTCCTCTGAGCTCTTACAAGAAAGGCCCATTTGGCCCCCTTGCTCAGATGCAAAGACTTTCCCAGCACGAAGTCACAAAGTTCTCCACATTTCTCCCAACAAATACTTCCAAAGACACACTAGCCACATCACAGCATTGGCCATACTTTTGGGTACTAACTTCTCTCAGCTTCACAAACAATTTCATGTTGTGGTACCAGCTGTTTTTAATCTCACAGCAATACCCAACTACCCAGTATCAATTTCTGTAATGGTTACTCTTAATTATTGCTGTGAGAGAATACTCGAAGTCGATCAACTTAAGGGAGAAAGGGAGGTTTATTCAGCTTACAGTTCCAGAGGGAAGGTACAGTCTCTCAAAGCAGAGGTAGCATGGCTAGCTGGCCAAAGCTGGTGGAAGCTAAGTCTCCGCAGACATCTTGGAAGCTGAGAGCTGCAGACTGTTTGCTGCAAAGGCTGACTTCTCCTGGAGGTAGGGTGGGACTAATCCACCTTAAGGCCCACCCCTTGTGACTGCCTTCCTCCAGTGAGGCTCCACCTCTCAAGGTGCCATGACATTGCCAAATACTTGAGACTGTGGGGGTCACATTTCAAACCATAACATTTGTTAAAGGACCAAACATGCTTTACCTGACACTTGGACATTCTCAAACTTTTCTCTGGATCTTTGTGAAGTTCCCTTGGGGTTTCTCATCTACCTCCCCTATCCCTAGGCAACTGCTTGCTGACCTTCATTACCTAACCCAAAAGGTATAATCTCTTTCTGTCTTTCTGTCATCTGTCAGGATGTGTACTTTGCTGTCCTGTTTTTGTTTCAAGGTCATATAAATTTTTTTCAAGCATCCTTTCAAACCAGTTTCTAAATTCATTTATTCATTAGACTGACAACCCCCACCCCAAGAAATCTCACTTCCCCAATAATAATACTATGGATAGCATGGCAGGACACCAAAGGGGCATAAAACCTTTGGTTTCATAAATCCAAAGGGGTTTATTGCTCTGATAAATTTTTGGGGGGAGGGGTACAACTTCAGTACAAAGTAATTTAGTCTATTATCAGGAGTCTCAAGGGAACAAAGCACTAGATAATATTACAACTCAAGGTTATCTTAGATCTAGGCATCAGGGAAAACTGGGTTTGCTCCCAGCTGTTAAGTGGGAATAGGAAAAGTCATCATTTTCAGGGAATCACATAGTCACTATGGATATCTGGTTGGGGGTGGGGAGACAGAAAGTGAGAGAGAAAAGAAGAGAGGGAGAGAGAGAGAGAGACAGAGAGAGAGAGCAGGAATGTGTGATCCTAGAGTTTTAGGAATGAAAGATAATGTAAGTGGAGAATTGTGATTTAAAAGGCAACAGTAGTGAAGATGAACCAGAGCAGAAACTGAAAAAAAGTCACCAAATATAAGAAATGTTTGAGGAGCTAATCATAAATAAATGTTTCCTGAAATAACTGAACTGCAATCACAGAGTCAAAGAAACTGCTTTTTAAAACTTATATTTTATACATTCCTTGGTGCTATGGGTGGTAAACTTGTTATACCAACATTTGGAGGTGATTGCAGAAGGATTAGGAGTTCAAGAATTCCTTAAAACTATGTCTCAAAAGACACACACACACACACACACACACAAACACTTTCATTAAAAAAGCATATTTCAGAATCACTTTTCTGGTGTTTCCAGTACTCAAATTCATTCACTTATCTGTGGAAAATGAATCATAATCTTATCCATGACATGATGCTTTCTGTTCAAAATTCTTCACAGATGTGCCCTTATTTGCTGAATACAGTTCAAGCTAGTAGGTCTGGAATTTAAAGCCCATGATCACCTATCCCAAGCTTAGTTTTCCTTATTTTCTTGCTACGTGAATCTTTCATTGTCTTCAAATCAAAACACTCTTTTCTTCTAGTTCCCTTTCTGTTACCTACTACTGAACCTTGACTGAGGATTTTTTTTTAATGTGGAAATGTCTTTTTTTCATCTGCCAGCTAACTGAGACAAAGTGATATACCTGACTTTAGTTATGCCAGAGTTTTCCCCCAATTTTTCTACTTAGGATATTCTAAAACTCAAGAGAACACAGCATTCATTTGTTTAATTATATGAGTCAGGAAAGTTAGAGAAAGAGCAGAAGTGAATTTTCCATCTTTATTTTTATAAATAGTGCATAAGTAATTATAATATACTAGTTTTACATTAAAAAATAATGGTGTTAGGAAGAAAATATTGACTTGGAATATATAGGCCCATTTCTAAATTTGGATCTATTAATGAATAAATAGCAATCAAGAATCGAGTAGTCAAAATTGTAGAAGCCCAGATTTCTCCATTAGTAAATTTTAGAGTGACCCAATAGATGCAAGCATTCAAATGCACAAATGTTATTAAATGAGGAATAGATGAGTTTGAAATGATGATAGAGGTGAGAGAAGGAACATAGAAATAAATAATTTGGTTTCCTTCATGTTAAAATCTGAAATTTTATTCCTACTCCACTCAATTTTCAAGAGTTATACAATGACCATGACAACATTACATCCCTATTGAAAAGCTGTCAGTATTTGTTCTCTGCTTAATAATGAATAGTAACCAAGGATGGTTTCTAAGGCTCATTATTTCAATCTACCTTTTAACTCTTTCATTTTGTCACTTCTTACTTCCCTCTGAATTTCGAACACAGTCATATTGTACTGTGGAACTCTAAAATGTATATTTCTCTAGTCTCCCCCCAGATTGTAAATGTCTGCAGTAAAGCCAATTTTGTTCTGTATCATGTGACATTATGACCTTATGCAAACATTATTGTGTGATGGTTATCATTTGCTCAAATACCTACCCTACATGGTAAGAGCTGAACCAAACAATACAAAGGCTTTCTTTACTCTCACTGAAATTGGGGAAGGCTGTATAGAGAAATATTCCAAAACTAAAAATCAAAGATTCTAAGTGTGGATTGGAAGGGAACATTTTGGAAATTCTCGACTGAAGTGGAAGCAGAGAATCAGAGGTAGACCAAGTGAACACGATACACAGATAGTAAAATCTATTTGTTGGAGATCTGATTCAAACCCTTAGTTGTTGTAATTTTAATATGAACTATTTGCCTAGAAGCTTATAATAACAAAGTTAGAAATAAAACATTTTTATTTACACATTTAATCTATTTTGCAGTAACTACCTATACTATTCTTATAAATTTAACAACGTGATGCTTGGAATATTAAACCTGGATAGAAATTTCCTAATTCTAAAAAAGAGAACTCTTGATTTACCTCTTTTGTTCAGTATTGAGTGAATAAAACAAATAAAACAAACCTAAATACTAAAACAATATAAAATAATTAAGAGCATCTATACTTGATCCAAGACTTCACTTCCTGAACAGTTTCATATGAATCTGTCAAAATTTCTGAGACTCAGATATATCCACCTGCAAATCTTGGACATGATAGAATGAATATACTCACACTGAAATAATAAGATTCAGAAAAGCATGCATATATCTTTTTAAACCTGTTTGTAATTTCCTTAGATAATAGTCTATCTCTAACTTGTAAACTATTTTCAGAAAGCTTCCATATAAAAGATTATGCTTAACTAGGTAAAGCATCCTCTACCAGAATATAACAAATACTAAGGATGCTATATCTGTTGCAATTCTAAAAGTCTCAACAATATTTTATAGGTTCCAAAAAATTTAGACATACATGTATGAATGCACATAAGTATATGTATATATATATATATATATGATTCTACAAATAATTGTGATAATTTTCAATGCAGAGAAAGATAACTTTTACTTACTTTTGATATATTGCACAACAAATGATCATTTATTTGTAAGAAAGTTACTTTGAGACAGTTTGTAGACATGGATTTCTACTCAAAAAGAAAATATTTCAGCTACACACACCATCTGAATAAGAGTTATATCGTAAGTGTTTGGGGGGAAAGAATGGGTGAGGAGATGTACTGCAGGTCAGAACACTCCAGTTATGACACTACTGTTAACATTCATGAGCTTGCCACCTCCACCAGATCTGCACAATGACTGACATATTAACATTACCCCATGGACCAGCAAGACTTTCAGGAGAAACATCTACATTCAGAAAGACTCTGGGGGTAGGTGCTTGGTAAGAGAAGAGATACTTCCCTACCTGTGGGTTTACCCACTGAAGGGCCAGTTATACACAGACCTCTGACACCAGCCAGGAAGGGGAAGGGACTTCTTAGAGTATTGAAAATTTACCAGATCTGGTGCCAGCTAGAGAAAAAACTTTTCTTTCAGGAAAATGATTTGCAGGGTCCTATCATTTGTCAGATCACCTTGCGGTATAGACTGGAGCTGAAGACAATGGTGGGTACATTAAACTGCTAAATTATGCATGGTCCTTGCCCTCCATTTAAACTTAAATCTCACATAAAAAAGACACATTTGACATTAGATTTCTCTCTTCCCAGTATGAGCATATTAAATAAAACTTTTTTTGCTTTTCACTAATAATTTGAGTTCTTTTAACTGATTTATTAAGAAGACATGGCCAAACTGAAGCACAGAAGTTACTCCAGGTACAGTAATAGCACCACATTTAATTGGATTACACTGTGGTGCAATTTAGAATTCAGGACATTATCAATACAATAGAGCAATAGACTCACAAGTAGGGATACCTAACAACAGAACATGATGAAGGAAAGGAGTCAAAATGATTATTAATAAAATGTTATATTTATGACATTTACCTAACTGCTAAAAACACTTTCATCCTAGAGTACTTAAAAATAACGACTAGAATTATAAAATGCTTTAAGCATCAAACACATGGGCTGGAAATATGGCTCAGGGGTCAAGACCTTGCCTTGCAAGCAGAAGGACCTGAGTTCGGATCCCAGGTCCCACGTAAAATTCTAAGAGGACATCACAGCAGCTGGCACTTCTGGCCCTGGTGGACAGAGCCTGGTAAATCCCAGAGCAAAGTAAAAAGGAGGTAGAAGCAATGCAGGATGATCCCAAAGTCATCCTTGGCCTTCTATAGGGATATAATCCCTCTGACACCCCCCCACACACAGAAAAAGTAAATAAAGTTTAAAACATCAAACACATGCAAATTTTCATGACCTTGGTTTAAGCAATAATTCTTTTTAGACATGCCCTTTAAATCTCAAGCAGCAAAACCAGAAATAGATAACTGAACTTCATCAAATTTAAAAGCATTTTCTGCAAATATAACTTAGCAGCAGAAAGGTTGCCTAGGTTGTGCAAGACTCTGAGCTCAATCTCTAGCACTAGAGAGAGAGAGAGAGAAAGACAGAGAGAGAGACAGAGAGAGAGAGAATTAAAAGTATCTATGACTCAAAGGACACATCTGGAAAGCAAGAAAAATAAATCACATAGTGGAAAAATATTTACAAAAGAAATTAAATTGAGGTTCAGAATATTCAAGTCTCTTCAAATTAAATATTATAAAGACTATCCAGTTACAAAATAGCAAAATAAATTAAAATATACAAACTATCAGCAAGCATATGATAAGTTGCTCAATATCATTAGTAAAAAATGCAAATCAAAAGCATGAAGAGCCATTTCACACTCAATAGGCTGTCTACACAGAAATTAAGAAAATATCCATGTTGACATGGATATCTAGAAACTGGAACCATCATACACTGCTGGTTGGAATGTAAAAAAGGATAACTGTTACAAAAACACTCTATTTTGTCTGACGTTAAATTTTAAGTTTTTATGTGATTTATAAATTCAATTCTTAATTATATATCAAGAAAAATGAAACCATGTATCCATGCAAATACTTGAAAAATCAATAATAATAAATAAGATTATTCAAAACATGCAAAAATAAAAACATTTCAAATGTCCATCAATAGGTGACTAGGTGAACATTATGTGACTAAAAACACAATGAATTTGAAGCTGGGGGTTTCTTCGGGAGTCCTTGTGCTTTGGAACTAATGATTGAAACCAGAACATATCAAGAAGTTAAAGTAGGGATTTTATTGAAAATGAGAGAATAAATGAAGAAACTCTTGGACCCTAGTTCCAAGGGATGCAAGGAAGAAGTTGTAGCCTTAAGGTGAGAGAACACAGAGCAGAGGAGATCACTTAAGTTGAGAGAGAACAGGGAGAGAGTATTATGACCACATGATGGCAGAACAGGAAGAAAAAGAGAAAATGGAGTGATGCCATAATTTTTTATAGATTGTGAATTGCTAAAGAGTGTCCCAGAGTTTCTAGGGAAGTGAGTTAAAGAGGATGGATTGAGTCACAATCCTTATGATTTATGGATGTTGCTAAGGAGTGGCCTAGAAGTTACTAAGGAAGTGAGATGAAGACTAGAGGGCTGATGGGTGTGTTTCCCACAGGACTGGACCTTCCTAACTGTGCTACCTGTCCTATAGAAATGAAATTACTCCATTAAAGTCATGACATAAGCTACAAGATTTATGAATTTTGAAAATACCATGCTAGCTGAAAATAGGAAAATAAAAAGGGGCATTTGTAATTCTATTTATGTTAAATTTCCATAAAAGTAAATTATAGAGATTAAAAAACTAGTTGTGACCAGAGGGTTCATAGGTAAGTTGTCAGTTTGGTGTGTGGGTGGGAAGAATCTAACAATTTGAAAATAATATATGAGGTCAAGGTAGCCATTGATAATACAATAAAAAGAGCGGTAACACAAGGTCAAAAGAGACACTTAATAAATATGAGTTTATAAGGGCTAAGGGCTGGATGACAATGGGAACCATAATTTAGCCTTAAGATGGGAGAAGCAGGGGCTGCAGAGGTGGCTCAGGGGTTAAGCCTCCGCCTTGCAGGCAGAAGGTCCTGAGTTCGGATCCCAGATCCCACGTATAGACGCCAGGTGGAAGTGGGGGCGGCCTGCGCTTCTGGTCCTGGTAGGGCGGAGCCTGTGAATCCCGGGGCAGAAGGAGGTGGAGGCGGTCCATGGTGGTTCGCAAATTCGTCCGTGGTTCTACACATACACAGGCACACACACACACACATGCACGCAAACATACACATGCATATGTGCACAGCTGAATAAATAATAATAATAAAAATATTTAAAAAGATGGGAGAAAAAGGAGCTGAAAGTAAGAGGATAAGGAGATAGCCATCATGGTCAACATAGCAGAAAGAAGTCTGGAAAATGAGTCCCTGGTAAAGGGAAAGAGAGATAGAGAGGGATCTGAAGATTCCTAGACAAAAATTTTTCACACTATCATTAATGAAAAATTTTAATATCTAAGCAAAGAGATGTCCATACAAGTAAAAGAGATGTATCATGCACAAATCAAATATGACCAAAGCAGAAACTTGCCAAGGCAAATATTAGCCAAAACACTATGGATATATGACAAAGAAAAAGTTGGGAGCTTCAAGAGAGAAAAACCACATTTAAAGGTAATCTTGTTAAGATAATAGCTGATTTTTAATGGAAATAGTAAAAGCCAGAAGAGCTTGGAGATATGTACTTAAGGTCATAAATGAGTGAGGACAAATGCCAACCAAGGCTGATACAAACATCAAAATTATCAGTCATGATTGAAGGTGATAGAAAAATTTTTCACCATAAGGGAAAGCTGAGGGCCTTTTGATCATCAAACCATGCCTACAGAAATGCTAAAAAAAATACTCAAGCTCAAAAGAAGGACAAATACATCCAAGAGAAAAAAAGGAAAAGATCATACCAACACAATGCCTGTGCAAAAAAATACATATATTAAAACCACAAAAGACAGAATATGTCAGGAATCAACAGACATTTCTCAATTATAATGCAAAATGTCAAGGGACTTACTGTTACAATCAAGAGACATAAGCTTCAAATATGGATTAAAAATTACAACCCATCAATCTGCTATCTTTAGGAAAAACATCTCACCAAGAAAGATAAATACTTTCTAAGAATAAAACTCTGGGTGAAAGGTACTCCAAGCAAATGGAACAAGGAAAAAAGTGGGAATAGCAATTCTAGAATCAGACAAAATAGACTTCAAACCAAAAGAAATCATAAGAGACTCAGAAGGATATAACATTCTAGTCAAAGGAGCAATTCATCAGGAAGACTTCATAACACTGAGCATATACACACCTAATAGAGGCTTATAAATATTCATTAAGGAAACACCACAACATCTAAAATAACAAATCAATCCAAAAACA
This sequence comes from Typhlomys cinereus, assembly GCA_023101885.1. Lineage (NCBI taxonomy): Eukaryota > Metazoa > Chordata > Mammalia > Rodentia > Platacanthomyidae > Typhlomys > Typhlomys cinereus. The sequence goes on along the minus strand of JALPQD010000387.1, from coordinate 812,683 downwards.
ATAATAATAGAAAACTTCAACACCCCATGCTCACTACTGGACAGGTTAACAGGCCAAAAACCAAACAGAGACACACTGGAGCCAAATTAAACTATAACCCAAATGGACCTGATCAAACTCTACTGAACCATCCATCCTAACATCTAGGAATACACATTCTTTTCAGCAAACCATGGAACATTCCCCAAAATAGACCACATATTGTATCACAAAGCTATCCTTCACATATGTAGGAATGTTCAAATTATATCTTGTACTTTGTGAAACCATCATAAAATAAAACTATACAACCACAACAAAGAAAATGATAGACTATACACAAATTATTGGAAATTAAACACCATGATACTGAACTAGGAATTGGTTCAGATAGAAGTCAAAATGGATATTCAAAAATTCTACTCAAAATTAATGAAAACACAACATATCAAAATGATGAAGGCTGTCCTAAGTGGAAAGTTTATAGCACTCAATGCCTATTGATATAAAAAAGGAAAAATCTTAAGTAAAGATAAGAATAATCCAAGCCCCAAAACAGCAGATGAACAGAGATTAGTAAAATCAGGGGAGAAATATGCAAAATTGAGGTAATGAAAACCATACAAAGAATCACTCAAAGAGATGATTCTTTGAAAAAATCAACACAGTTGTGAAACCTTAGTCAAAATAACCAAAATCAAAGAAAGAAAACCCAAAATTAGAAGTGAAAATGGAGTTACTACAACAGATAACATTGAAAGACAGAGAACTATAAGGTCATATTTCCAAAACAAACACTCTACAATGTTTTATAATCCAAAAGAATAGATGAATTTCTAAGTATGTACGACTTAACAAAATTGAATCTGTATGAACTGAATTATCAAAATAGTCTTATAACCAGTGATGAAGTTAAAGGAGTAATTAAAAACCTTCCTAACAAAAAAAGCCCAGGACCAGATAGATTCAATGCAGAATTCCACCAGAAATTTGAAGAACAAGTAACACCACTAGGTCTTATACTACTCCATAAAATTGCAAAGGAAGGAACACTTCCAAACTATTTCTACAAAGCTACCATTACACTAATACCAAAACCAAATAAAGAGCCAACAAAAAAGAATGCTATATTTCAATCTCATTGATGCACATAGATGCAAAGATACTCAACAAAATTTTAGTAAGCCAGATAATACCAAAATCATCACTCGCTATAAGTAAGATTTATTCCAGGCACAAAAGGTTTGTTAAACATGGACAAATCAATAAATGTAACCCATCATATAAACAAATCCAATTAACAAAACTAAATGATACTCTCAATAGATGCAGAAAAAGCTCTTGACAAGATCCAACATCCTTTAATGGTCAAAATCCTGTGGACAACTAGAATGGAAGGAACTTTTAACAGCATAATACAGTCCATATATAACATGCCTATAGCAAGGATCATTATAAATAGTGAAAAACTTGAAACATTCCCACTTCAGTCAGGAAACTAAGCAAGGCTATCCATTCTTACTACATCCATTTAATATTGTACTTGAAGTCTTAGCTCGAGCCATAAAACAAGAGAAGGAGATACAGGAAAAGAAGTCAAGTTAACCATATTTGCAGATGACATGATTCCATACCTGAGAGACTTTCAAAACACCATCAGGAAATTCCTGGAACTAATATATAAGTTCAGTGGAGTGGCAGGTTACTAAATAAACGTTTAAAAATCAGTGGATTTTTTATACACCAAGGATGGAAAAAGTGAGAAAGTCCTTAGAGAAATAATTCCATTTACCATACCTCCTAAAAAATGAAATACCTTGGCATAAATCTAACCAAGAATATGAGATACTTATATAATAAAAACTTAAAATCCTATAGAAAGAAATTTCAGAAGATACCAGAAGGTGGAAAAACCTGGATCAGTAGAATTAACATCATAAAAATAACCATACCACAGATTCAATTCAATGCCAATCAAAATTCCATGGTAATTCTTTACAAAAATTGACAAAACAATCTCAAAAATTCATATTAACATACAAAAGGCCCAGTAGTAAAAAGTCTTGAGTAGTAACAACTATGCTGGAGGCATCACCATATTAGACCTCAATCTATACTACAAATCCATAGTAAAAAGACCAGTTTCAAAATAGATACATAGATCAATGGATAAGGGTTGAAGAACTAGATATAAGCTCACACAACTACAATCATCTGATTTTTGACATAGGTGCTCAGAAATCCCAATGGAAAAAGAACAACATTTTCAACAAATCGTGCTGACAAAACTGAATATCCTCATGTAGAAGATTGAAACTGTCACCATGCACAAAAATCAACTCCAAATGGATCAGGGACTTTAATATTAGATCAGAGGCTATAAAACCTCTAGAAGAAAAAGTGGAGAATTCCCTCAAAGTGATTGGCCTAGGTCAATATTTTCTAAACAAGACTCCAATTTTACAGGAAATAGAACCAACACTCAAAAAACAGGATTTCATGAAACTAAAGAGCTTTATACAGCTAATGATATTGTTAAATGAAAAAAAAGACTACTCACAGAATGTGAAAAAAATCTTTATTAATCACACAACTGACAGGGGGATAATATCCATAGTAGACAAAGAATTCAAAAAACTAAATACCAAGTAGATAAACAACCCAATTAGAAAAAGGGTCTTGGAGCTCTAGGCAATGCCACTGAGTCCTTATACCTCATCAGAGAGGAGGAACCAGAGGGAGGTTTGGCATGTACACTAAAGGATGCTCCAGGAATGGGGGGAGAGGGGGCACTGGGAGAAAGGGAAGGAGCAGGGAAAGAAGGGAAAAGGTGGGGAAGGAGCAAGGGGATCCAGGGAGGGGTAAAGGGAGAGAGGGGAATGGGGTACTTATCAACTTTGTATGAGTGGAAGAAATTAAAAAAAGAAAAAAAGAAAAAAAAAAGAAAATGGGTCTTGGAACTCAAAAGAAACTTCTCCCAAGATGAAATTGAAATGTCCAAAAAATACCTGCAAATGTTCCACCTACCTAGCTGTTAGGGAAATGCATATCAAAACTACCCTGAGATACCATCTCAAACTGGTCAGAATGACTAAAATCCAAAACACATACAGCAACAAATGTTGGAGAGGATGTCAGAGAAGGGAATCCTCATATATTGTTAGTGTAAATGCAGCTTTGTAGAAACACTCTGAAGGTCAGTATGATGGTTTCTAAAAAAGATAAGAATTGAAATGCCATATGATCCAGCTATACCACTACAGGGAATAATTTCCCAAAATGCTTCATCTTACTACAATGATGCATGTGCATCCATGTTCATTGCAGCACTATTCACAATAGCTAAGTCATGGAATCAACCAAAATGTCCAAAAGTGGATGAATGGATAAAGACTATATAGTACATATACACAGTAGAATACTATTCAGCCATCAAAGAATAAATTAATGAAATTTGCTGGTAAATGGATAGAGTTGGAAGACATTATCCTGAGCAAAGTATATCAGACACAGAAAGATAGATGTTACATGTTTTCCCTTGTAAGTGCAACCTAGTACAAGCCTTTATAAGGACATACTCAAGTGAAAATCTCTGTAATAGTCATTATAATCAGAAAGGAATAGAACTTGAAGGGTAGGGAAAAAAGACCCTCAATAGAATGGAGACAACGGAACACACTTAATTAGATAAATAAGGCCACCATCAAGAAATAACTAAGTATTAAGACATCTGACCCTGTCCAAGGTCAGTCTCTTTCCTGTCTACTGGTGACTGAACTAGTTTGCAGTGCTGGGCAAGTGTTCCCTTTCAAGGGGTAGGGTTGGGGTTAGAAGGTGGGGAAGGGTTCATTGCCTGGAGACTGATCCCACACTTTACTGTGCCCTATTTATATTCTCACCTCTCCTTTAAGCCTTTTCATATACAAAGACCTCCTTTAAACAGTTTTCTATTTTTTGATAGGAAAGGATCTGAACACCCGGATAGGATGCAACCTAATCCAGTGGAAAAACAGTGAAAAAAAAATAGCTAACCACAGTGCAGAGTACTGGCTACTTTATAATGTTCACCCAGAATCAGGCCAGCCAAATCTCTCTCCATTCTATGGCTCAGGGAACTTTGTGAGCAGTAAGACTGTAAAAGCCTAAAGATTGGGAAGTTCAGCATAGGACAGGATACTTCACTCAAGACAGGGTTGAAGTTATGAACTCTGCAATAAGATTTGGCTTTGTCAGACCTGCACAATGGCTAACATATCAATATACCTCCATAGACTATCAAGGATCTTAGGGGAAATAATTTTAATCATTAGGTTCCTTAGGGGATAGGGTTAGACTGGTAAAGAGGAGTGCCCATATCAGTGGTCCTTCCTTGGGAGGACCACTTGGTCTCCCACAGATGCCTGAATTCCCACTAGAACAGATGATGCAAAGGGAAATCAAGGACCCATAAAAGATGGTGGATAGGAGGGTGAGAGGGAATGGATTGGATCCACCAAGGAAGGGAAGGGAAGTAGGGAGAGAGAAAGAGGGGAATAGAGATACCTACTCATTGTGCTTGATAATTTTATTTAATAATAAAATTAAATTAAATTTAAAAATGAATGTGTTGTTAATGTATGCACATTTGGAGTTTAATGACTTCTTTAATCACTTTATGCAAAAATGTATGGAAAGAATACAATTGATTTTATGAAAACTCATCTTTAAACATGATAGAAATCCTTAGTCTTTTTAAACAATAATGTAACCCCAAATTTAAATTTGACTTCAGTTTATCAGGAAAGGAAAATTACAAATGAGTCTTTACTAGTTACATAGATGTGAAATACTGAAGTATTAGCAAGTTGAAATCATTGATATATTGAGTAATATTTTCAACAAAAAGACTATTTTAGCTATCCATAAAGAGTTTAGCATTAATCAGTTACAGGGATGGTTCATGTGATCATCTCGATCAATGAAAACAAAGTGCTTGATGAATTTAGCATTCATTCTTGACAAAGCTCTAAGTACAGTAAAGACTGAAGAGCCATATCTTTACTGCATAAAGGGCATGCATAAGTTATCTTATGTTGCCCTTATAAATTATGACAAATTGAGGAGTGCAAAACAGCATGAATTTATTACCTGTTTATGTGTTTGAAATTCTGAGTGCTGTTAGCTAAAATTAAACAATGGCAGAGTTTCATTTCTCAGTGTGGCCTATGAAAAAAGATCTGCTTCCTAGAATAATTCACACTGTTGGTATTATAAGACTGAGGTTTCTGATTTTTCACTGGTTTTCATTTAGAATTTCTATCAACACCTAGAAAGCCCTGTGTAGTCCTTAGAAGTGGTCACAGAGCATTGTTACTTTGTAACCTTCTGTTTTAGTGCTTTTCTGTTTATTAATATTTAATGTTCTTAATTACAAACAGAATGGTTTGTTGTCCATGCCCCTCTCTGTCCCTCCCCCTTACTTTTCCTATCCTCACTTCCCTTCATTAATCTATCCCTCTCCCACCCACCCTCCTGCCTGTCTGCTTATGTGGACCACAGGGTTCCCTTCAGGTTATCTGTATTAGTATGGACTCAGGTCTCTGGCAGATTAAATGCAACTTCCTTGGATTAACCCATTGATAGGGGCACTCTCCTTCACCTGTCTAGCTCTAGCCCCTAAGGTTCCACCTACATGTAATTATTTCTGCTAAATTCCATGGTAGTCTATGGAGGAATGTTGATGTGTCAGTCATAATACAAGTCTGGTGAGGATAAGTTTCATTGCTATGATTTTCTGCATGCAGCTGCCCTATCTGTAGTGGAATGATCTGGCTGCCCTTGAACCTTCCCACATTTAGCCTCTTACAATCTTACTGCCTTTCTGCAAGATTCCCTGAGGCTTAGGGTGGGGAGTGTTTTAGGGTCACTGGCACTCTGGACTCTGGTTGATTGTTGTCTATTTCACTATTCTTCCATTGCAATAGAGTGTGTCAGGTTTGGATATTGAGATCTTTTGTTTGTGGGTGTTGTAAAAGTCTCTGATTACATCAAACTGAATTTTTAATGTTAGGGTTTGCTTGTAAGAGAGAATGCAGTGTCAGTCTTTCAGCATCTGGAATATTTCACTCAGTATGATTTTTTCCGGTTCTATCCATTTACTAGCAAATTTTATTAGTTCATCTTTCCTGACAGCTAAATAATGTTCTATTATATATATGTACTATTTTCATTACTATTTGTCAATTGTTAGACCTAGGTTTGTTTGATTTCTTTGCTATTATGAAAAGAGCTGCTATGAGAATGGTAGTACATGTTACAGTGTTCTTTGGAAATATACCAAGGAATGGTATAGCTAGGTCTTATGGAATTCCAATTTTTAACTCTTTCTGGAACCTCCAAATTGATCTAAAAAGAGGTTACATGAGTTTACAATCTCACCAGCAATGTATGAGGGTTCTCTTCCGACATCCACGCCAGCATTTACTGTTGTTTGTGTTTTGGATCTTAGCCATTTCTGATTAGAGTGAGATGATATCTCAGGGTGATTTTAATTTCCATTTCCCTGATAACTAAGTAGGTAGAACATTTTTAAAATGTTTGTTAGACATTTTGATTTTTGCTTGTGAGGCGGGCAAAATAGGTCAATGGGTAAGGTACCTGCTTGCAAACCTGGTGACCTGAGTTTAATCCCCAGAAGTCCACATGATGCATGTATGTTCTTCCCCTATTTCTGTATTGTAATTAATTTCTTTTCAGTTCTATAGCCCATTTTTTAAAAGAATGATTTATTTTATCTGTGTGTGTGCATTTGCATGCGTGTGTGTGTGTGTGTGTGTGTGTGTGTTTCTGTGAGTGTATCAGAGGGCACTGTGTGTCCCTGTGAAGGACCAAGGGGTGACTTCAGAATCATCTTTTGGCTTCACTCCGGGATTCCCCAGGCTCTGCCCACCAGGGCCAGAAGTGCAAGCTGCTACCATTTCTGCCTGATGTTTTTACATGAGACCTGGGATCTTAATTTAAGACTTTCTACTTGCAAGAGTCTTAACTCCTGAACCATCTGTCCAGCCCTATAGCCCATTTTTAATGGGGTTGTTTATTTCCTTGATATTTATTTTTTGAATGCTTTGTGTATTCTGGATACTAGCCCTCGATGAGATGTGTGGTCAGTGAAGACACTTTCCAATTCTGTAGTTTGCCTTTTTGCTCAGGTAACAGTCTGTTTTTTATTTTCCTAAACTTAATTTCCTATACTCCAATTAGTTTAGTGTTAGACTTATTCTCTGTGCCTTTGGGGTCTTATTGAACAAATGTTGGCCCAGGCCAATCAATTCAAGGGTATTCCCTATTTTTTCTTCTATGAGTTTTATAGTCTCTAGTGTACCATTGAGGTCTTTGTTCTTTTTGAAATTGTTTTCAATGCAGGGAGACAAATAAAGGTCCAGCTTCATTCATTCATAGATATCCAATTTTGCCAGCACCATTTGTTGAAGATGCTATCCTGTTTTCAGTGGATAAATGGGAAAAACAATACCAATACAACTACCAGGCAGAGAACTGCCAACACAAAAACCTCAATAATCTCTAAACATGACAGGAGTCAAAAACCACTTCTCATTTAGAGCCTCAGACCTCAATGGGATCAATTTACTAATCAAGAGACATAGTTTAACAGCATGGATTAAAAATCACAAGGCATCTACAGATATATTGCCTTTATGAAACACACCTCACATTGAAAAGTAGGCACAATGTCAGGTCAAAGAATGTTTGAAGATACTCCTAATTAACACAACTAGGAAACAAGTAGGAGGAGCAATTCTAATATATGACAAAATAAACTTCAAACCAAAATAAATCACAAGAGATACAGAAGGATACTACATTCTTTTCAAAGGAAGAATCAAAAAGAACTCAAAATTCTAAACATGTATGCTGCAAACATAGGCTCACACACATTCATTAAACAAATGCTACAACATGTAAAACAACAAATCAACCCAAACATAGTAGTAGATTTCAAGATGCCACTCTCACCGATAGACAGGTCAATAGGCCAACAACTGAACAGAAACACAATGGAAATAAATCAAATAGACCTGATAGACATCTACAGAACATTCCATTCTGACACAAAAGAATACACTTCTTTTCAGCAGCCCATTTTACTTTCTATAAAATAAATCTCATATGAGGCCACAAAGAAAGCCTTTTATGTTTTTTTTAAAATATTTTATTTATTTGACAGGAGAGAGGGAAGAGAAAATAGCAATGCATGCCAAGTCCCTTGGATGGAGTTCAGATGATAACTAACATTTGGAAGTCAGTTCTCTCCTTCTACCATGTAGGCCTCTGGGAATTGAACTCAGGTCATCAGCTATGCCTTACCAACTAAGCTATTTCACTGCACTGTTTTCTCTTATTATTGTCTTGAATTTTACACATCTCATTTGTCTAATATTAAACATGGAAATAGTTCCCTTTTTAAGAGTTCATATGAATGTACTTGACTTACTCAGATACTCTAGAATAGTATCTCCAAAATATTTTACTTCATTAGCAGTATCTCCTATTCCTGTATAAACTATGGTATTTATGAATTCTATGGATTAGTTCTTGGACATTCTTGGAAAATCATTCTGCTTCCCAAAGTGTATGTTGAATGACCACAATTTTGTTTTCCTTCCCTAACCATTTTAAATGCATAGATATGGTACAGTCACCACATTGTGAATTCAGGGAACTTGCATGTGCTGGTTTTAAGCTAACCAATTACAACCTATAGGAAATATGTTGGAGCAAAGCCTTGGAACCCAGTGAAATCTTTTGCCTGTAGGTTTATTTCTTACTGTTTTGAAGCACAACTGTTGATTGAACATGCAGATCTTTCCCTTCCTTTTGGGATTATGAGACACACAGCTATTTTCTTTCTGGCCTTTGCAAGTACAGCACTGCTTTTGATATTGTATGTGTTTCATTGGGCTGTCTCCTCTATGTCATACCTCATAAACACAAACATATTTATGTTTAAGCACTCTCAGAGAGTTGCCACCTTGGTAGGAGTAAACTAGAAATTCATCAGACAAAACTCACAACGGTATTTCCCAGTATAACCCATCAAGAAAGATTTAGCAATAAGTCAGACACTGGTTCTAGTATAAAGAACTGTCCTGTGAAAAAGCAGCCTGTCAACATATAGAACCCTGTTAGGGAAGGGTGAAACCTTAAGCTATATTATGGAGAGGGACTTTAAGTTCATGAATGTGAAAAGCTTACCTGCTATCAGTAATTTTATTCAGTAAGTTGGTTGCAGAAGCCAGTTTCTTTTTTTAAGGGAAAAGAAAATAAAGGTATAAAGTGCAGAAAAGTAATAATAGGACCCTCACTGCTTGTCGTAGCATGACTATGCATGTAGAAAACTCTAAAGAAATCTATTTGTCAGCATCCTACGAGCCAGAATATACTTTTTCAAAAAAAAAAAAGCACCCAACATTGCTAGTGGAGATATAAGAGAGTGTAATCATTGCTGAAAGTGCATCTGCAGTCCTTCAAATGTTAAACATGAGTTTGCCTTATGATTCAGTAATTTTACTCCTAGGCATGAACCCAAAATGATATTCAAGATGGCTAAAAGGAGAAAACAAACCAAAGATATATCAAACATAATATGGTATGTATGCATGTAAAACTGATTGCTCTTCGACCAGAATTCTATTGCATAATAAGTATGAATCTTGAGAATATTTTACTAAGAACAATAAACTAATCATAACAGACCTACTACTCTATGAGTTCGTTTGTGTGAAATACCTATAATCAAATTAATGGAGACAAAAAGTAAGTAGTGACCATTAGAGAATGCATAGTCTTCCCTTTTCAAGTTGCAAACATTTTGAAGATTAATAGCCCAACAATGTGAAAATACTTAACATTACTAGACTTTATCTTGAAATATTAAGATGATGAATTCTAGTTTATATGTATTTGTGATAGATAGAATTGCCAATCTGACACCCAGTAGTCAGGACTCCTGGCACACCTGCGAGTGTGCCTGTCTGTGTTACTTGGAGGTGTTGTCTTGATTGCCTTAATTGTTGTGAGAAGATTCTTGGCAGGTGGTCTGATGCTGAAGTGTACAGAGATGGAGACAGCAGACAGTCAAACAAACATACCTGGATTTCTTCATTGCTCTTTGCTCTTGATGTGGATGTACAGTGATTAGTTGCTTCAAATTTCTGCTGCTGTAACCTGGAATTGTAAGCCAATTAAACATGGAATTGTGAGCCAATTTCCTCTAAGTTGCTGGGGTCAGGTGTTTTGTTGGAGCAACATGCAATGAAACTAAAAAAGTATTTTACCACAATGAAAGAAATTTAAATATTCAAAAATGTTACAAAATGATATCAAACACATATGGAGGACTCAAATATGGATAACTTTTGAAATCTCGATGCTCTACTGCTATATTCAAAGTTAACACTCCAAAACTACACAGTTGAATTACAAAAAAAAATCATGTGTTGAATTGTATTGGGCCACATTTGTGGTTATTCTAAGGTGCATGCAGTCTGCATGGCAATGATTAAATACATCCGATGTTCTGTACCAAAAAATGATTTGTGTTAACAAAGTTTTTTTTTATTTTTTGGTTGTTGTTGCCATGACTAAGTAACCAGTATAAACAACTTAAAGGAGAAATGATTTGTTTTGGCTTACAATTTCAGAAGTGTGAATCTGTGGCCTGATGGCTCCCTTGTTCTCTGCCCTGGGGGAGAGGTGGGCTAGAGAGGTGTAAGGGTGGGGTCAGAATATCAGAGTAGTAGGAAGTGGTGACACAGGGTCCTATACATCTCATGGTGTTCAGGAAGGGAAGAGAGGAAATGAAGGTACCAGCAAATGACTATAAATTTCTTGGAAACTTCCCCAGTGATCTATTTCCTTCAACAAAACCTTATCTCCCAGGAATATACACTATTATGGATTAATTGAGAGATGAATCTATTGATTAGATCAAAACCCTCAGGATGCAGTAATTTCCCCGAATCTTTCAAACATCCAAGCCTTTAACATATGTGTCTTCTGGGGATACTTCAGGTCCAAACCACAAGAATGTTCAAGATCTCTACAATGAAAATGCAAAGAATATTTTTTGACAAATCTAAGAAATACCTATAGGAATAGGAGGTAACATAGTCTTTGATTGAAAAATTCTGTGTTTTTGTTTTTCAATTATATTAAAATTCTGTGTTGTTTCTGTGAAATTATAATATTAGAATTTTGAGTGTCTATTTTATTTATTTATTTAATTCTATTTTAATCTAAGTTTTGCATGTGTGTCTGTGTGTGTGTATGTGTAGGTGTGTGTGTCTCTGAGTGCCTGTATGGATCATAGGATACTGTGTGTGGCTGTGGAGGCCCAAGGGTGATTTTGGGAATCACCCTTGATTGTGCTGACTCCTCTTTTCATTGCTCTGGGACTTTCCAGACTCAACTTTACAGAGTCAGAAGTATAGGTCACAGCCATTTCTGCATGATGTTTTTACATGGGATTTGGGATCTGAACTATGAATCTTATGCTTGTGAGTCAGAGGTTTAACCCATGATCCATCTCTCCAGACCTTTTTTGAGAGTCTTTAAACACGATTATAAAACTTAAGTAGAAATACAAAAGTTCAAAATCAGCCAAGACAACCTTGAGGAGGAGAGCAAAGATTGTGGCCATAAACAATCACATACATATGAATATGAGAAAACAACAGTAACCCAGACAATGTTGTACAGACACAAGTATGGAAACAAGTTTTAAACAAAAGAAACAAGGAACAAACTCACATGTACATGCTTTCCTTTCTTATGACAAAAGCAAGACTATAATAAAATAGAGAAAAGGCACCAAGATCCTTGGAGGCAAGGGATTGACAGCCACAGTAGTGTTCCTATGCTTAAGGGGAACACAGGAAAGAGTTCAGGGAAATGCCACTGGGTCCTTGTACATCATTGGAGAGGAGGACCCAGAGGAGATTCTGGCATCTACATTAAAGGATTCTCTGAGGATTGGGGGAAAGGCATTGGGGGATGGAAAGGGAGGGGTGAGGGGAGGGGGAGGAGGGGGTGGGGGGAGGAGAAGGGAGGGTGGGAGGGAACCAGTTTACCTATTAAGTTTGTATGAATGAAAGTAATAATAAAAAATATAAAAAAAAGAGGAAGGGGAATGAATATATGAAAAAAAAGGGTAATACAAGTAAGATGACAGAGTAAAAATTCCTGGGCAAAAAAAAGAATACATATTTGAGAGATGAAGAATAATAATTTGTTTTCTTTGAAACACAGGATTGCTTTTCAACTTTAGTCTTTTGTTTCTTTCTCTCATGCTTGCAAATACCAGGTATTATCTACAGAAAATACTTATTTTAAAATTTCTCAAGGTACCATTAAAATTGTATGTTAGGAATCTGGTGGCAGTAGATAACATACTATTCTATTTTTATAGCGCACTTGGGTAATTGATTTAAGTAATTTATATTGACTGTCTTACAGAGAAAAAGCAGGACTGTTGTTGGCCAGAGAAACACAACTTGTAATTGCAGCACTTTGGATGTAGGAACTAAAGATCAAGGGTTTGAAACTTCAACTTGGTTATGTAGTGATTTGAAGCCAGCCTTCACATGAAGCAATATCTTCTCTCAAAACAAAATTAAAACATAATGAAGATGTTATATCAGTCTTTCAAAAATGATTCTGTTTCAAAAATGACTTGCTATTTTGTACATTTTATCTCTTAATGAAAAAGAATCAGCACATTAAAAACAAAATCATAATGCTATAATCACAAACATGTTTCATGATGTGTTAAATGTTGGAATTTTTCCAACCGAGTTTTATTATATTTGATTAATCATTTAATGCCCTTGTTCTCAATGTAATATTTAGGTTTCATTCTGATATACTTTCAAAATAAATAATCTTATTTACAAAATAAAGAAAAAAAAAGAAGTGGGCTTGACATGCATAAGATTAAAACTGGACCCATACTTGTCACCATGTACAAGAATTAATTTCAAATGGATCAAGGACCTCGATATAAGACCAGAGACTATAAAAAACATAATTGAAAGAGTAGGGAGCTCCCTCGAGCTGATTGGGCTAGGCCAACAGTTCCTAAACAGACATCCAATAGCACAGTCACGATAACCAACACTCAACAGATGGGATCTTGTGAAATTAGAGAGCTTCTGTTCAGATAAAGAGATTGTAACACCAACTCAAAGGCAACCCACAGAATGGGAGAAAATTTCACAAACCACATACCTGATAGAGCTCTATTATCCAGAGTGCACAAATAACTTAGAAAACTAAACACCAAGGAAACATATGGGCCAATTACAAAATGGGCCTTGGAACTTAAATGAAACTTTACTAGGGACGAAATTAAAATGTCTAAGAAATATCTTAAAAAATGCTCTGCATCCTTAGCCATCAGGGAAATGCAAATCAAAACCTCCCTGAGATATCATCTCACCCCTGCCAGGATGGCAAAAATCCACAATACGAACAACACCAAATGCTGGAGAGGATGTGGAGAGAGGGGAACTCTCCTACATTGCTGGTGGGAATGCATGCTCATACAACCACTCTGGCGAGCTGTCTGGCAATTCTTAAAGAAGTTAAAGATTGAAACGACATATGGCCCTGCTATTCCAATTTTGAGAAAAACCCTCTATACAGCAAAAATTCACCTTGATAGCACTAGCACGACCATGTTCATAGCAGCACTGTTTACAATAGCAAAGTCATGGAATCAGCCCAAATGTCCAACAGTTGATGAGTGGATAAGGAAAATGTGGTACATTTATACAATGGAATACTACTCAGCCATCAAAAATGATGAATTAATGGAATTTTCCAGGAAATGGATGGAATTAGAAACAATTATATTGAGTGAAGTATCCCATACCCAGAAAATTAAGTGCCGTATGTACTCCCTAATAGGTGGCTCCTACTACCCAACCCACTTAGAGACACTCAAAGACAAATCTCTGTAATACCTACAGTAACTGTGAAGATTATAAACAGGAGGGATGGGGAAGGATGGCTCCACCAGAAACAAGGAGAGAGGGGACCATCTTACAGCAGAGAAAATAAGCCACCATCAAGGACTGCAAGTAAGTAATGAGACATCTGGTTAAGTTCATAGACATTCCTTCCTGATCATTTACAACTGATCAGGTATGATCTCACCAGAAGGGGTGTGCATATAGGCTACCTGATAGAAAGTAACCATTTTGCAAATGGGTGATTGACCTCTCTCTCACCTCAGTCTCCTACTTTTATTCCATCTACCTTTGAATATACTCTTATAACAAGACTCTAATTTAACAGTTCTTTATCTCTGGCCAGGGGGTGAATTCCAATACCCATCAGGATGCAGCCAAGGGCATTGCAGGAGCAGCAAAACTGAAAAAAAAATCAACAAACCGTAACTCAGAACATCAGAGACTCTATATCAACCACCTGGAACTGGGCCAGCCTAATCTCTCCCCATCCTGAAGCTCAGGGAAATTTGAGGAAGAGGGGGTGGTAAGATTGTAAGAGCACAAGAATGGGAAAAGTAATGATATGCAAACTACTCCACACAAGTTAGGGCCAAAGTAATCATAATAGGACTTTGTATTACCTACTCTATGTCCAACACATTATGGACCCCACAAAGTCTAGCATGGACTAAAGGCACTAGGATCCTTGGAGGCTAGGGACTGACAGTCACAGTAGTTTCTTAAGCTTAAGGGGAACACAAAAAAGGGTTCTGGGATATGCCCCTGGGTCCTTGCACCTCATCAGAGAAGAGGACCCAGAGGAGAGTTTGGCATGCACAGTAGAGGATGCTCTGGGGATTGGGAGGGGGGGAGGCACTGGGGAATGGGGAGGGAGGGGAGAGGGCAGGTGGGAGCAGGGGGTTGGGGGGAGGTGGAAGGAGGGAGGGGACCGGTGTACCTGTTAAGTTTGTATGAGAAGAAATAATAATAATAATAATAATGATAATAATAATAATAATAATAATAATAATAATAATAATAATAATAAAAGAATAACATGGATAGTGTTAAACACCAGAAAAAAAAGTGAGCTTGATCCAACCATGTTCATTGCAACACTATTTACAACAGCAAAGTCATGGAATCTGCCCAAATACTGAACAATTGACAAATGGATAATGAAAATGTGGTACATTTATACAATGGAATACTACACAGCCATCAAAAAGATGAAATAATGAAATTAGCTGGGAAATGTATGGAATTAGAAAAAATTTATATTGAACGAAGCATTTTGACACAGAAAGTTAGATACCATTTTACTCACTAATAAGTGGATCTTAGTTCCAAAACCACTTAAAAAGATATTGAAAGGTGTATCTCCGTAATACCTAATGTAATCACAAAGGATTATAAACAGAAGGGAAGGGGAAGGAGGGCCTAATTAATAAAAGGAGATGGGGATCACCCTTCAGTAGAGGAAATAGTCCTTGGTCAAGTATTTCATGTAAGTAGCAAGACATCTGGTGCAGCTCACTCTCACTTCCCTTCCTGGTCACTTGGGACTGAACAGGTTTAATCTCTCCAACCAGGGAGGTTATAGGGACTGGCAGATAGATGGTAACCATCCTATAAATGGGACACTGATCTCCACTCCCACTGATGTGCTTACTCCTATTCTTCCATCTATCTTTGAGTCTCCTCTTATATTAAGGTCTTCATTTAAAAAGTATTTTATCTTTGGTTAGGAGGTTACCTTCAATACCAATTAGGATGCAACCAAGGGTAGTACAGGAAAAGCAAAACTGAAAACAACAACAAACCATAATTCAGAACACCAAAGACCCAACATTAATCACTTGGAACCAGATCAGCCAAATCTCTCCCCATCCTAAAGCTCAGGGAACCTTGTGGAAGAGGAGGAGCAAGATTGTAAAAACCTAAAGATAGGAAGACCAACTAAATGCAAGATATTCCACATAAATTAGGGCTGCAGGAGCCAAGATTGAACTTTGCCTGACCTGCACAATGGCTGACATGTCAAAGACACCCCCAAAGTCTAGCATGGATCATTCGGGAAAAGGATCCAGGCAGTAGGATCCTTAGAGGCAAGGGATTAACAATCATAATGGAATTCCAATAGTAATGGGGAGCTCAAGAAAGGGTGTAGGATATGCCACTGAGTCCTGTACCTTCACTAAGGTGAAGGACTCAGTGAGGTTTGGCATTCGCACAAAAGGATGCTCCAGGGGATGGGAGGGAGGAAGCAGGAGGCACTGGGAGAGGGGGAGAAAAAGAGGGGGGTTGAAAGGAAGAGGGGAAGGGGTAGAGTGCAAGGGGGTCAACTGGGGAGGGAGGAGGGAGGGAGAGAACAGGAGTACCTATGGAGCTTGTATGATTAGGAAAAATATAAAATGTGAGAGGAAAAAAATTCACAAATAAAAATATTGTCTTTTTTAAAAGTAAAAAAAAAGTGTGCTTGGTCAACTGGTGAACCATATGCAAAAATATCTGTGACAGAACTCGTAGCTATCAAACCATAAGCTAGGGTTGTCTGGGATTACTGAAGTAACTCTAGGGAAGTCTGATCCAATTCCTCAGGGTTTATTATCACAAACTGGCATGTTCTATGGAATCTCACACATTTATCTGGTTTCTCTTTCAGGACCTCTTCCCCTGGGACCACATCACAAAGATCCAAGCTTCCTCAGCCCACTATGTGTTTCCCAAAAGGTTGGTCATTGAACTCAACATAATTTCAGAAATAATGAATAATAGTACATATGTTATATGTACCATTAATGAATATCAATACTTATTTCAAAAATAAATAAAGTACATATGATGGTTTATATTGATTGTCAACTTGACAAGATCTAAAATCACCTAGAAGACAAGTCTTCCAGGCATGCTTGTGAAGGATTATTTAGTTTAAATTAGTGCCATCTTATCTTTGTGAGGGATTATCAAAGCTTGTTGAAGTAGGGAGGCCCAATTGCTGAATCAAGAATGAATGAGAGAGAGAGAGAGAGAGAGAGAGAGAGAGAGAGAGAGAGAGAGAGAGAGAGAGAGAGAGCAAGAGCAAGAGCAAGAGTAAGAATGAAAGAGAGAAGAAAGGAAGCTAATTTTTAGTTTTCTCTGCTTGTATGGAAACTGTGTAGCCAGATTCCTAAAACTCTGGCTTTGATTATTTTCCCCTCACAATGGAACATATCAAACTGTGGGACAAAAATAAGTCCTTCTTGTCTTAGGTTGCTTCTTGTTAGGTGTTTCTTCACAGAGATAAGAAAAGTAATTAATGAAGCATTTCTCCCCTTTGTAACTTCAGTTTATATGCGATTAAATTTTCTTCACAAATGCAACATAACATAGTGTACTAGAATGGAGGAATATAGCAGAATCCAGCTGGTTTTTATAAGAGCTTCCAAAAATGGGAAAAACAATATGGTCCTTCTCACTAGGCTTTGTGTTTTGTGAAACTTGATCATCTCACATAAAATAATTAACAGGTATTTTAAATTATTTTCCCAGAACTAATAAATATTTTGAATTGTTTCTACAGTTTATTTACAATTATTATAAATATCACTACATACAACTTATATAAACAAAAGTTCTTGGCAGTCATCACTAATTTTCAATTGAAAAGGACACAGTGACAAGAAAACATGTGAGAATCATAGTTAATGATGGGAATCTATTTCAAAAAAAGCTAATATATGCTAATGGATATTAAAGTTAAGTTCCTTTATAAAAGTTCTTATATATAAAGTTATCTTTATAGCATTGAATGAGACAAGTCTTTCTTTGAATAAAATGTATTAAACTTAGAAGAAAAAACAGCCATAGTGAGGTGTAGAGAAAGATTTTTTTTCATCAAGAGAACTTAATAAAAATAGAAGGTGCTGTAATTCACTGTACTTAGGCCTTCTCCAGGCTTTTAACAATTTTTTTTCATTTTACCTTGATAATCACATTCTTTTTAAATCATGATCAAAGCCACCCCTGTATCCAGACCAACTGACAGACTTATGAAAATGGAAGCATCATCCTCTCTATTTTGTGGCAAAAACAACAGTCTCCTGAGAACTACACCCTTTTCCATGTCTTTATATTGTAATTACCTTTGTTCCTCTGAAGCTCTAAGATGTTGTTTCTATTTTGGTACTTTGAATGTCCTCACTATCTAAAGCTAATTTGTTTTTCTTTGCTATCATGTTCCAACATTGGTAGGGTGAATTGCACTGAAGAAGTCCCAACATTTTTCATTTAGGTTAGAAAAGGAAGAAGAGATAATGCAAAATATGTACCCAAAAGCCAACATGGGCGCATATCCCAATATTACTATGAACAGCACTATATATGTCTGAAAGTAAAATCTCTAAGAGTTCAAAGACTGCAATACACAGTAGGTTGTCAAATTTAGATCTTTGGACCTAGGAACACATTCCCTGGAATAGTATCAGAAATATAAATTATTTAACTCCATCCCTAATGATATGGCTTAGAAATTATGATTTTTAGCTCAGAAATTTGTTTTAAATTGACTTTCAGTGTATTCTAATGCATATTCTTCTCTGAGAATGATTTGTAGAGAGCATTATTTTGAGAAATTTAGGTGTGAAAGGAAGATCCCTGAGCATATTTAAATGGTGATAAAAGAGAATCTGTATTGGAGAAACGTGTTGATAATACAGTAATAAAAGGGAAATTTCACTGAATAATGTTCTTCAGCAGTCAAGAGGTAGTAAAGTTAAATCACAGTTCAGAGTAGAAGACTATGCACACATTTTAATAAAAACAAAAGGCAAAAAGGTGGGTACAATAATAGCATCTAGAACTTATCACTAATATGTCAGATAACATTCTCATACATTCACATTCATATATCATTGTGTTTTTTCTTTTCTTTCATCATGTGTATGTGTAGTGAATATATGTTTATACACATGTTTGCAATTCGGTGGGCACATATGTGTGGGGATAGGTACATATATTTTGCATGTGAGTATGTGCATTTGGAGGTTGATATCAGGAGTCATTCTCAATTATTCCTCCACTTTATTCTTCTGAGGCTGGGTCTCTCATTAAAACTAAAACTCATCTATATGGCTAGTCTGGCTGGTCAGCTTTCTCTGAGGCTGCCCAGGCTCTGTCTTCTCAGGCTAGAATTATAGGTGGGCCACCCTGCCCACCTGGCATTGTAATATGTAATATGAGAAATAAAAACTCTATAGTCTTTTTACCTTTGTGGCAAGGCTATAACATCTCCCCAGTTGTTAGCATTTCTTTTAATAAACTTATATGAAAGTAGTTATTATCAATGTGTCACTGATGAGGATAGAGAATTATAGAGGTTAAACGTCTTGCTCAAAATTGTAGATAGCAGCCAACAATGCCAGGCTTCTGAAAAAAGCAGATAAGATTTATCTTATTATTCATAATGATTATGATATATTCATTTGATTCATTTCGTGAACATTCATTCATTATAACTTTGTTTCTTTGTTTTTCTTTGATAAGGTCTTATGTAGCTAAGTCTGGCCTTGAACTCAATTATTTACCTGACGATCACCTTGAAATCCTAATCTTCCTACATATACCTCCCAGAGGCTGTTATTAAAGACTTATTCAATCTTGTCCCTACTACTCTGTAATTTTGTATTGTCTATTTATTTACTTTATTAATTTATTTTTGGGGACATGATTTCTCTTGTTATATCAAGTAAGCCTAAAAATTGGCTTCCAATACTCCTGCCTCAGCCTTTTGAGTGCTGAGATTACATGCAATGTGCTACCACCTCCATCTAAAGTAGAATTCTAAATAGAATGTTGTACTGATGTTGAAAGAATTCCTACTGAATGTCTTGTATTGTCTCTGAGAAATCTGCTGCAAGTGAGTGAGGAAGAAATCACAGAGATTTAAAGGCAAGTGAGGTTATTTTACAGCTACCATTGTAATACATGATATGGTAAACAGAAAAAATATTACTTGTGATAGTAAATGGTCAGTGGAGGTAGAGGGTAATATAATTTGGTGACTGTGTTGGTTTGACTTGGCCATTGCTAATATCAATACATGAACCCAACAACTTAGTGGGAATGAGGGGTCTATTTCAGCTTATGATTCTTGGTTACACTTCATCAGCATGTCAAGAGAGTTCATATCAACATCAGAAGTCCAGGGATCTGGCAACCCCATATCCATGGAAAAAGCTGAAAAAGAGGCATATGTTCTAATTTTCCAGTCTGCCAAATTGCCAACCAGTTCTCTGCATCTTACTCACCTGTCCCAGGAATGGTTATCCTCATAATTATGAATGGGATCTTCTCACATAAATTAAATAACCTCCCACAGCCTTGTTCAGGACATGCCTCAAAAAATATTTCTTGATAGGTGTGCATAAAAGGCACACTAGTGTAGAGTCATTACCAAATCATATTTATATTTTACCCAGTGGTATTTAACTGTCAATGTGTAAACTACCACAAAATGTGTAAATTTAATTGTATATAGAATTAGCATTTTACTAAAAAGTTTTGAAAGGAGGTAGAGATTTCGGATGCTATCTAGATTGGCATGGACTGTAGACATGTATGGAACTAAGAATATAAGTTAAAATCACATATTGTGACTAAAGTTGGTGAAAGTACACATATTCTGACATCTATTTTTAATTCTTTGTCCTTTGGTCATATATCCAAACAGTTTACATCATTTCCTTCAATTATGTGCTGCTTCTTCACTTACTTAGAAATTAAGTTTTCATTTGCTATCATTTATATTTACCACTGTTAGAAGATATTTCAACATTTAGCATTAGCCTAATGAATCCTTCCCTATGTAGAACCAAAAATGTCACCTAGTTTTATTTTCTACATATATATATATGTGTATATATATATATATATATATATATATATATATATATATTTCAGATAGGAATTTTTTCTGTTTTTTAAAGAGGTTTCTTAGCAATTCCATTAATGATATTATTGAAAAATGGGCATGTATAATTTTGTCCCTCGATATGTTGATAAAACTTCAAGTTGCCATTCAGAATAATTATTTCAATTTTTCAAAAAATTGTGACTCTAAGTTTCTCTGCATGTGTTCCCATTATCATTCTTTAAAAATGTAGTTAAAATACTTCTCTAATTTAATAGGAGTAATAAGCATTCTTTGTTCTTATTTTTAATGATTATTACTTTTGGTAGAATAGGTTTATACATGGCTATGTGCATCCATATTTTCTTTCAATTGACAATTGTTTTCATGTTTTTGAGTTGTATCCAGTACTTGTGCTCTTATTTGAATAAACTTAATAAAAAGTAGATGGTAAAAATCTTTCCCCTCAGATATCATAAACGCAATAGATTCTTGCAAAATGAAATATAAATTCCCAGTATTTCTCATGTGATTATTTTATTAATTCACTTCATGCTGAAATTCATGGCTTTGAAAATATTTACTATTAGTGTGACATTAACATGCAGTCACAGAGGAATGTTATGAAAAATTAAGTGATTCATATAATTCTTAAATATGAAATTATGGAGATAGAGACATGATAGAGATAGAGATATCAAATGTGACATTGATTTTTTTTAAAATGATAAAATAGTGAATGGCTTTACTGAAGTAGGTGGGTAATAATATTCATGTATATTTATAAAATCATTGCAAATTTTTAATTCTATCATAAATTGATCATAAATTTTAACATACAATAAGACTAATAAAGATTTGACTAGCTCACATCAGACAATTTATTGCAGACACATATCAACAGCAAATTTTATTTTTAAATTTTATACATTTACTTCTCATTTGTATTTGGATGGGATAATATGAAATTTTGTAGGCTTTGAATTCCTTTTTAAAAATTATATTGATACTTGTTCATTTGTGTATGAGGGAGAGAGAGATTGAAAGAGAGAGAGATTGAAAGAGAGAGAGAGAGAAAGAGAGAGAGAAAGGCTCTTACATGCAGCAGGTTTGCAAGTAGGCACTTCACTTGGTGAGCTATCTTACCTGGCCCCTTAATAGAGTTTTAAATGAAAAAATAATCATAATTTAGAAGACATACACTCATCACATTTGTAAATTCTTCAGTTTCAACTTGTAATCTCAAAGCCATTGCTCAATTAGAAATAGCTTTTCTAGTATGGCAGACTAGTATGGCAGAAAAAAGTCGGGCTAGCTTTGGTGGTACATACTTTACAATCCCAGCTCTCCAAAAGCATGAGCAGGAGGATTGCTGCTAGTTGGAAGTCAATCTGGTTTTATATAAAGAGTTCTAAGGCAGCCAAGGTTACATAGTGAGATCCTGTCTCAAAAGATAAAAACCTAGAAAACAAATTAAAAAAAATAGAGAAAGAAAGAAAAAAGGAAGGAAGCAAGGAAGGAAGAAAGAAGGGAGAAGAAAGAAGGGAGGGAGGGGAGTAGGGAGGGAAGGAGGGGGGAGGGAGAAAAGGAGGGGGAAGGAGGGAGGGAGAAAGAGACGGAGGGAGGGAGGGAGGAAAAAATAGTACATAGGCATTCTGATTTAAAGCCTTGATAAAATGAATTAACTGAAAATCCAAACACAGAGAGTATTTTTCTACGTACTTTTTCTTCATATTTTTGTCACCCTAATATTTGAGGTACTATAATTGCCATGCCTTATGTTACTTTGATTCATTGTTGGAATACACACAAGAATTCTCTTTTTAAGATGCAATAATCACATAAAAAAGTGGATTGTATGATATTCAAATTAGTGGGTTTGGAATAATGCATATTATAAAAAGGATTATATTCATGAGTGAAGTCACATATAACAGAGACTGTAAGTGCTCAAACTCAACTTCAACGCATGTCCCAATTTTACAAAGTTCAGTGAAATGAAAACATCCATTAGTGCTGTTTTCTTTTACATATGTTGAAAGAGTGACTGAGTGATTTAACTCTCATGGAGAGTCGGAAAACTGAGGAACAGAGTCAAATTATCTGGGGTTACCTTTAATCTATTTAATAGTCCATCATTATTCACTCCTCTGTTTGTCCTAATGTCTTCATAACTATCGGGCAAATCCTTTGGGAATATATTAAGTGACTATGAGTTTGTGCCAGTGTGAAATCTAATAATGCCACTACAGAGCATTTACCACCCACAACAGAGATTTTCCCACTTTGCTAACCCACATACATGGCGGTTCCAACAAAGTAGTTTAAGAGTGTCTTGATTTATTAATTTCTTTTATCTGCCACAATAAAACCTCATTCTACTCTTTTCCGTATTGGAACATATTGCCTAAATCTATGTCCTTGGGTCATACTCACTCATATTCATTATAGGAATAAACTATTTTTTATTTCTTTAATAATTCCTTCTTCTTAGTCACTTTCAACTCTTTATATCTCCTAAGAGAGAGACCTCATGTGCCTCGATCCAAGTGTTCTTCCTGAGTCACATGAGCTTCTGAGGCATTCCTACTTCCACAAGACAGTCTGAGTGGGGATTGAGGAGATGGATGACTCTGTACAGTGGGTAAGAGTGTGGCTGTACAAATATAAGGGGTTGTGTTTGGATCATTCCCACACCCCTGTAAAATCCCAGGCATGACCATATATGAATCTGTAATCCCAGTGATTTGTTGGCAGAGCAGAGAAAGGAGGATCCCTGGATCCTGCTGAACAGCCAAAGTTACCTAAAAACTGTAATTCTAGGTTCAACCATGTCTCAAAAGAATAAGATACAGCATGACAGAGCAAGACATTCAGTGTCTTCCCCTGGCCTTCAACCAGGTACACTCGCCAATGTGCATATAATAAAAAAATAAAAAATTAGAGATTTGAATCTTGTGAGGTTCTCATGAGAATAAATGCAACTGCATCAATGTCAAGATGGCAACAGATATACCATGTTCACAGGTATACAATGAAGTTTTGGTTATTCTGAGGAGAGAAGAATGGACAATGTAGAGCATGCTTTCTTAATTTTTTGTTGCTTTTGAAATTCTACGGCAATTCCAACAATTTGTCTTCACTAGTATTTTACTTAGAGCATTATTAAACATTATAATGAACACACACATGCATACACTCATATATTTGCTGTGGTTAATCAGAAAAGTAGTCATAAATTTTCACCTTTCCTTACAATCGGAATTGTTTTTTATTACACTTTCTTTTGCGTAATCATAAAAGCTCAATAAGGGGCTGGAGAGATGGCTCAGGGGTTAAGCCTCTGCCTTGCAGGCAGAAGGTCCTGAGTTCGGATCCTAGACCCCACGTACAGACGCCGGGTGGAAGAGGGGGCAGCCTGCGTTTCTGTTTCTAGTCCTGGTAGGGCAGAGCCTGTGAATCCCAGGGCAGAGTAAACAGGGAGGAGGTGGAGGCGGTCCACGTTGGTTCCCGAATTTGCTCTTGGTTCTACACACACACGCACACACACACACACACACACACACACACACACACACACACACACACACAGAGGCACACACATGCATAATTGAATAAATAATAAAAAGCTCAATAGGTCTCCCCCTCCCCTGTTATCACCCATTGCACTCCCCCCTTATCCCTCTCCCTCCCTGTCCTTTCCTCCTTTCCACCCCCCAGAGCGTCCATTTATGTGGGCACTGAACCTCCCCCTGAGTCATCTACACCAGTGAAGGTTCAGGACTCAGTGGCATACTGCAAGGCCCCTTCTTGGGCTCCCCGTTAGCATGAGAACTCTATTATGATTGTTTAATCCCTTGTCTCTAAGGATCCTACTGCCTGGAGCCTTCTCCTCTGTGATCCATGCTAGACTTTGGGTGGTCATTGAGATGTCAGCCATTTTGCAGATCAGGCAAAGTTTAATCTTGGCTGCTGCAGCCCTAACTTGGGTGGAACATCTTGCATATCATTGGTACTCCCCATCTTTAGGCTCTGACAATCTTGCTGCATCCTCTTCTGCAAGGTTCCCTGAGCTTTTGAAGAGAGAATTGGTTGGTCTGGTTCCAGGCTCTTTGGTGTTCTGAATTATGGTTTGTTGTTCTTGACAGAATAAACTTTTATGCTAATAATGCGTGTATGTATGTGTGTGTGTGTATACATGTACACGTGCATGTATATACAAGGAGGCACTTGAATATCTGTGGAGTTCCAAGGGTTACTTGAGTAATCATCCTGGATTTCTTTCCTTCCTTATTACTTTGCTCTAGGTTTCCCAGGCTCTGCCTTCCAGGGCTGGAATTGCAGGCTACTGCCATATTCACCTAGTATTTTCAGATGGGTTCTGGGATCCAAACTCCAGGGCAAAAGTTTTAACCCTTGAGACATTCATATCCTCAGATCTGGATTTTTTTCAGATCTACAGAAACTAAATAATGTTGGAAGCCTTATTTAAGAAAAAAAGTACAAATTATAACAAAATATGACAATTGAGCACAAAACTAATATTTACTCAGAATTATAAGATTACTTTTTGATAAACATTTCTGAAATGAATCTGTTGTATATTAAGAATATGAGAAAATTAAGAAAAATTTTCCAGCCAAAAGCTTTATTCAGTAACTTACACATACATAGTTTGGATTTCTTCTGGGGAATCATGACTTTTCTGGAAATATGAAAAAGATTTTGTAAATGAATGTATTATTTCCTATAAAAATATTATCTAGAAATATGTTATTTCTATGTAAATATACAAATAAAAACCTAAGTCTGCTTGAATATGATTTATTTCAGTTTTTAAAATGTTGGCAAATTCAAAAAGCATTTTTCTGTTTTATAATGATATTGTAATGCTGACTAAATTTAAAGATTGTTATCAAATTTGGAAAATCTTTATCAAACCCTTTTCATTAGTCAAATAATCTCAAGTTGCACCATCTAGTCATATCTGCTAAAGTATTGTACATTTGACAGGTGCAGCAGACATCTATTTAGCCAGAAATCCCCTTGTTTTATGGATCATGTGAAGTCTCTAAAACATTAAATATTTTCCTAATGTTGTAATATGGTTCATTCTTCATTAATTAAATTATTAAATGAATTGGACAACTTGTTTATTATTTCTGTCAAAGCTTATTTCTTCCTTTTTAATTTCCTCCTTTTAATGAGTTACTCTTTTACTTTGAATTGAATTTTTATGGTTTACTTCATGATATCAGAGTAATTTTTATTAGGTCATCAGTGTTGTATACTTTTATTATCTATTATCTTGGTTTAAATTTTCTAAAATGATTATAATCAAGCAATACTCATTGTAAAATACTAGACAAAATAAGTAAGAAGAAGGAAATCAAGTGGACCCCATATTCCAGCTAACTGTGAAATTCACCTGGGATATTTTAATATAATTTTGTAACAATTGGGCTACATCCAAGCTTTGAAATTTTCATAACTTTGTACCGTTCATCCTTTTGTTACGTTTGCTTTATAACTGTAATTATATTGTAAGAATAAATTGATGGGATGGTGTGAGAGTTGGCTTAGAACTTCAGAGATGAGCTTTTAGGAACATCTATGAAAAATATTTAGTTAAGACAAGCCTGTAAATTGTCATAACTCCAATAATTAACATAGAAAGTCACAGTCAACAGTGAAGTCCCAATCAATAGTGGGTGGGACTATTCTCTAGGTTAGGATAAAGATGATTCAGTACTTGTCAAGCTGACCGACTAGAAAGCTAGAAAGAAGCATTGGTCCTTGCTCCTTTGATCAACTGTGGGTATGCTATGTCCAGTTCTCTTGATTCTCAATGCTACCATAATTCTCTTGTCATGATAAACTGTAAGAAAGAATTGTCAGCATAAATAAATCCTTTAGTCCCCTAAATTGTTTAAGTCACATAATTGTTAGAGTACAGTTATGAAACAAAGATGAATATTTAAAAGTTCTGAAATTTAAGTTAATTTGATCTCAGGAAGCACCTTAATGACTATATTCTCTCCTATTAAGTATTTTTCACTAAATTTTGTTGATTATTTTATATAAAAAAACACATCCAGTCTTCTGAAAGATGGCTATACAAGGTGAAAACAAAAGCACTCCAGAAAATTTTATAGTCCATAAGTACATATTACCCAAATATTCTATATAGTTATGTAATTCTAATCACTTCCTTTTGATGCCTGAGACTTTCAATTTTTAAATTTTGAAATGAAACTCTATGCGAGGATGCATATAAATGATAATAGTGACCTCAACATACCAGAGAAGTGTAGCAGTGATATTTACTCATAAAGCATCAGATAATATTATTGTAAACTTATGGTATTTGAATGTCAGATAACTGAAAAAAATATGGTGTTGAACATCTGTAAGAAATATATCTAGAAAAAATTCTGGGATAATAGGATGGACTCTGATTAAACATCAACTAATGTTTTGTTTATATTTGAAAGTTCTCTATTCTCTTGTTGTATGATAACAATCACTTAGAAATCATCTGACTTTTTATGAGGTTTACAAGACTTAAGAAACAAAGAATAGCATATGTTAACGTCATTATTCTTGATAAAATGTAACAAAATCATGAAATGTAGTGAATTTATATGTAAGTTTAAAATTTTGCAATATACATATAAAGCTCTTTTTACTGATATTGCCTTTCATAAACATCCATTGTGCCAGTTATAATTTTTTCAATGTATTTTTATCTTTTTAGTGTTTGTTATATGATTATAACGAATTTATGATATTTTCACACCTTAATCCCCAATCCCATCTCTGATCCTTTTCCCATTATGATGCTTCTTCTTTGCCAGTCCCCCTCCTAGTTTCTTGTCTTTTTACCTGAGTGACTCAGAATTTCACCTGGGATATTTTTCATGGCATGCTCCTTAGCACTTGCTGGAGCATGAATCATGTATCTGTGTGTATACTGTTGAAGAAAACATCATCCCTTTCCTTTATCAGGAATAACCTCATCAGTCTCTTGGGGTTGTCTTAGGACTCTGGGTTCTTTACCCTTTCATGGGGCAATGTTGATAAAACAAATTCCATGCAGATCTCGTGGAAATATACATAGTTGTAGTGAGTTTATGGATGCAACATCCCTGTCATATCTAGGATATAATGGTTGCCTGCATTTGTTTCACTCATCAGGCACATAAAATCTTATGGAGCCCTCTTTCAAAATGTTGCCTGAGGCCCTTTCCTTGCCCGCCCATCCCAGATGTGCTCACTCTAGCAAGGAGACACTGTGCCCCAGGTAAACTCCTTCTGCTCACCCCCAAGCCCGTAAGTAACCCATTAGTCCTAGCTCCTCCCACCAGCCAGTTGGAACAAGCACTGCTCCAGGCCAGGGAGACTGCTGGGCCCCACTACAGGTCCCCACCAGCACCTCTGCCCTTTCCCTGCTTTCCCGCCTGCCCTGGATGCACCTACTCAAACGAGGACACACTGCACCCCAGTCCAAGAAGGACACACTGTTCATCAGAATTCAACAGAGTCCAAAGAACACCCAAGAAAAGCTGTAGGGGACAAAGGCCACACATCTGAAATACTCTAAATTCATCCTATCACATGGGAGAGATTCTCCACATCCAGCCCAAAGATAAGTAAAACCACCTTTTTACCATCCTGCTCCATTCAATTATCAGTTACTGTAGAGTAACCTTTCCATATAGCCGCCCAAAAAAACACAAAACATCAGGTACTATATCACTCACTTTCAAATATCACCAAGGTACTAAATCATAAAAGTGCACTACCTTACTAACATTCACCCACTGTCCACCCCCTGTACTGTCTAATAGCCTCATTTAGGAAATAACAAGTGTAACCAACACCAAGGTAAAAACTAGTAATAACTGCCTGAAAGTAGTTATACCAATTAATTCAGTTCAGTCAAAAACACAGAAATTGAAAGAAGGTCTAAAGAGATAAAATAACAATGCTCAAGTCAAAGTGCAAATCCATGAGAAACAAAACCCAAGAAGACAAATCTCCCACTGAAACAACCCCATAATGATAGACTCCAACCAGAACAAATTCACAGAAAATAGCCAGAAAGCCTGACCCAAGATAACGACTTTCAAAGCACGATCAATACCATGATCAATATTATGAAAGAGGAAAATCTGGGAGGAGTTAAATCACCGCATCAACCACTTTGAAGAGGAACACAACGGACACTTGGAGGAGTTGAGAAAAACAGTTCAAGAAACAAAAATAGGCTAAGAGCAGTTAAAACAGACTCAAGCAGCGTTTAAAATTGAACTAAAAGACAAGTTATCCTCAACCCAGAACTCAACAGAGAGTCTTATCAGCCAAAAAATGAAGCAGAAAATAGAATTTCAGATCTTGAAGACAAACTGGGAGTATTAACCAGCTCAATGGAAGAGGTTGTTAAAGCCAAAAAGATACTTGAGAGAAATATTCAAGAGTTATGGGACACCTTGAAGAAGCCTAACATGCGTATTCATGGAATACCAGCAAGAATCTCAAAATACCACACCCGAGGGAATTTTTCAAATTATCATCAAGGAAAACGTTCCTCATCTAAAAAAAAAGAGGCCCATCCATATACAAGAGGCATTCTGCACCCCAAACAGATATGACCCAAATAGAAACTTGCCACGACAAATAATAGTTAAAACACTCCACATTCAAGACAAAGAAATGGTTCTGACAGCTTCAAGGGGAAAAAAAAAAAACAAATTACTTTTAAAGGCAAACCTATTAAATTAACAAATGACTTCTCAATGGAAACAGTAAAAGCAAGAAGATCTTGGAGAGACGTACTTCAAGTATTGAATAAGCGAAAATGTCAACCTATGCTGATATACCCCACAAAACTATCTGTCATGATTGAGGGGGAAAGAAAAGTTTTCTATCACAAAGACAACTTGAAGGCTTACATGTCAAGTAAACCAGGCCTTGAAAAATTGCTAGAAAAGATACTCAAGCTTGAAGACAAGAACAAACATATCCAGGAGGACAGAAGGGAAGTATAATACCACCAAAACCTAAAAGCCAAATTACGCACTTACAAAAACCACTAAACATAAAAAGTGTCTGGAATTAAAAGTAATTTCTCCATTATAACATTAAATGTCAATGGAATTAACTCACCAATCAAGAGACACATATTACAAACTTGGATTAAAAATCATAACCAATCAATCTGCTGCCTTCAGGAAACCTCTCATCACAAAAGACAGACACATCTTAAAAATAAAAGGCTGGTCCAAAATTCTGCAAGCTAATCGAACCAGGAAGCAGGTAGGAGTAGCTATTATGCTATCAGACAAAGTGGACTTCAAAAAAAATCATTAGAGACACAGATGGATACAACATTTTAGTCACAGGTACAATCCATCAGGAAGACTTCACAATACTGAACATATATGCACCTAATACGGGCTCATCCACATTTATTAAGCAAACCCTAAAGCGTCTAAAGTGAGAAATCAACCCCCAAAATGATAATTCTTGGGGATTTCAACACCACCCTCTCAACATGGGATAGATCAACAGGTCAAAAACTTAACAGAGACACATTAGAACACAATCAAACTCTTACTGACATGGACCTTACAGATCTCTATCGAACTTTTCATGCACACACCAAAGAATACACATTTTTCTCAGCAGCACATGGAAGTTTCTCCAAAATAGACCACATATTGGGGCACAAAACGAATCTTCACCTATACAGTAAAGTTGAAATTATAGCCTGTACCCTATCAGACCATCATGGTCTAAAGCTTGACATCCACAACACAACAAACAACAGAAAAAATACTAACTCCTAGAACCTAAACACTATGATGCTGAATAAGAATTGGATCCATGAAGAAATTACAAAGGAAATTCAAGATTTCCTGAAAGTGAACGATAATGAAAATAAAACTTAATAAAATCTGTGGGACACAATGAAAGCTGTCCTAAGAGGTAATTTCATAGTTCTCAATGCTTACATAAAAAAATAGAAACATCACAAATAAATAACTTAACAATGCAGCTCAAACTTTAGAGAAACTAGAGCAATCTGATCCCAAAAGCAGTAGAAGGGAGGAGATTAGCAAAATAAGGGAAGAAATATCCGAAATTGAGATAAGGAAAACAATAAAGAGAATCAACCAGTCAAAAAGATAGTTTTTTGAAAAAATCAATAAGATAGATACACTCCTAGCTAAATTAACAAAAAGCAAGAGACAGAAAACCCAAACTCACCAAATTAGAAATGAAAATGTAGTTATCACTACCAATACCCAAGAAATTCAAAGAATTATAGCATCATATTTCAAAAACTTATATTCTGTGAAATTTGACAACCCAAAAGAGATGGATGAATTCCTAAGTAAGCACAACTTACCTAAATTGAACCAGGAAGTTTTGAATTATTTAAATAATCCTATTACATATGAGGAAAACGATGAAGTAATCTTGAATCTTCCCACCAAAAATGTCCTACACCCAGTGAATTCAGCACAGGGTTCTACCGGACATTTAAGGAGCTAGTAACACCAATACTCCTTAAACTGTTCCATCAAATAGCAAAGGAAGAAACACTACCACATACTTTCTATGAAGCTAATATCGGCTTATTCCCAAAACCTGATAAAGATGCACTTAAAAAAGAAAACTATAGGCCAAACTTTTTGATGAACATAGATGCAAAGATTCTCAACAAAGTCTTAGCAAATTGGATTCAAAAACATATCTAAAAGATCATTCATGGGGATCAAGTAGGCTTTATCTCAAGCACACAAGGTTAGTTCAACATACACAAATCAATAAATGTAATGCAAAATATAAACCAGTCAAAAATCCAAGATCACCTGATACTCTAGATAGATGCAAAAAAAGCTTTTGACAAGATCCAACAGCCTTTCATGATCAAAACTCTAGAGACAGTGAAATGGAAGGAACCTTAAATCAATATAACAAAAGCTATATACAACAAGACAACAGCAAGGATTATACTCAGTGGGGAAAAACTTCAATTCCTCCTTCAATCAGGAACTAGACAAGGCTGTCCAATCTCACCACTTCTATTCAATATTGTACTTGAAGTCTTAGCTGGAGCCATAAGACAAGAAAGGGAGATAAAAGGGATTCAAATCAGTAAAGGAGTCAGGTTGTCTCTATTTGCAGATGACATGATCTTATAGCTGAGTGATCCCAAAAACTCCACCAGAAAACTCCTGGAACTAATACAGAAGTTCAGCAGGGTGGCAGGATACAAAATAAATGTACAAAAACAAGTGGCCTTCCTATATTCCCAGAATGAAAGAAGTGAAAAAGCCCTGAAAGAAATAATCCCATTTACTATAGCATTTAAGAAATGAACACAAGGAAATATACCAAGGAAGTAAGAGACCTTTACAATAAAAACTTTAAAACCTTAAAGAAAGAAATTACAGAAGACACCAGAAGGTGGAAAGACCTGCCATGTTCCTGGATTGGCAGAATTAATATCATAGAATGATCATCCTTCCAAAGGCAATATACAAATTCGATGCTATACCAATCAAAATCCTAAAGCAATTCTTTAAAAAGGTTGACCAAACAATCTCAAAAATCATATGGAGGCAAAAAAGACGCAGCATTAGTAAAAACAATCCTGAGTAACAAAAACATTGCTGGAAGCATCACCATAACAAACCGGAGTCTATACTACAAATCCATAGTTACAAAAACAGCCTGGTACTGGCTCCAAAATAGACACAAAGATCAATGGATAAGGGTTGAAGACCCAGATATAAGCCCATACAACTACAGACATTTGATCTTTGACAAAGGAGCCCAAAATATCCAATGGAAAAAGAACAGCATCTTCAACAAATGGTGCTGGCAAAACTAGATGTCCATATGCAGAAGATTAAAACTCGACCTATATTTGTCACCATGTACAAGACTTAATTCCAGATGGATCAAGGTCCTCAATATAAAGCCAGAGACTATAAAAACCTTAATTGAAAGGGTAGGCAACTCCCTCGAGCTGATTGGACTAGGCCAACAGTTCCTAAACGGACATCCAACAGCATCATCACAACAACCAACACTCAACAGATGGAATCTTATAAAATTAAAGAGCTTCTGTTCAAATAGATTGTAAATTGTGCACAAAGGCAACGCACAGAATGGGAGAAAATCTTCACTAACCACATATCTCATCGAGCTCTATTGTCCAGAGTGCACAAAGAACTCAGAAACCTAAACACCAGGGCCCAATTAAAAAATGGGCCTTGGACCTCAAACTTTACCAGGGAAGAAATTGAAATGTCTAATAAATGTCTTAAAAAATGCTCCACATCCTTAGCCATCAGGGAAATGCAAATCCAAACCTCCCTGAGATATCTTTCACCCCAATCAGGATGACAAAAATCCACAATACAAACAACACCAAAATGCTGGATAGGATGTGGATAGAAGGGAACTCTCCTACATTGCTTGTAGGAATCCAGGCTTATACAACCACTCTGGTGAGCCATCTGGCGATTCTTAAAGAAGTTAAAGATTGAAATGCCATATAGACCCTGCTATTTCACTTTTGGGAATAATCCCCCATACAGCGAAAATTTACCTTGATAGCACAAGCATGACCATGTTCATAGCAGCACTGTTTACAGTAGCAAAGTCATGGAATCAACCCAAATGCCCAACAGATGATGAGTGGATAAGGAAAATGTGGTATATTTATGCAATGGAATACTACTCAGCCATCAAAAATGATGAATTAATGAGATTTTCTGGGAAATGGATGGAATTAGAAAAAATTATATTGATTGAAGCATCCCAGACACAGAAAATTAAGCACCATATGTGCTCCCTAATAGGTGGATCCTAGTAACAAATCCACTTAGAGACACACTCAAAGATAAATCTCTGTAATATTACAGTAATTGCAAAGATTACAAGCAGGGAGGGAAGGGGAAAGAGGGTCCTGCAAGAAACAAGGAGAGAGGGGATCATACTACAGCAGAGAAAATAGGCCACCATCAAAGACTGCAAGTAAGTAATGAGACATTTGTTTAAGCTCACAGACTTTCCTTACTAGTCACTTGCATCAGATGGGATATGATCTCACCAGACAGGGAGGGCATAAAATCTGGCAGATAAAAGGTAACCATCCTGCAAATGGGAGACTGACCCCCCTCATTGCAGTCTCCTACTCTTATTCAAACTACCTTTGAATCTACTCTTATAATAAGACTCTATTTTAACAGCCTTTTATCTCTGGCCAGGAGGTGACATCCAATACCCATCTAGATGGAGCAAAGGGCGGTGCAGGAGCAGTAAAAGTGAAAAAAAAAAGTCAACAAATCATAATTCAGAAAATCTGAAACTCTACATCAACCACCTGGAACCAGGCCAGCCTAATCTCTCCCCATCCTAAAGCTCAGGGAAATTTGTGGAAGAGGGGGTGGTAAGATTGTAATAGCCTAAAGATGGGGAGGAGCAATGATATGCAAGATACAGCATACAAGTTAGAGCCAAAGTAATCAAAGTAGGACTTTGCATGACCTGTGCAATGACCAATATATCATTGAACCCCCAAAGTCTAGTATGGATCATAGGCACTAGGATTCATTAGAGGAAAGGGATTAACAGCCACAATAGTGTTCCTATACTAAAGGGGAACACAAAAAAAAGAGCTCTAGGTAATGCTACTGATTCTTTACATCTCATCAGAGAGGAGAATCCAGAGGGAATTTTGACAGACACACTAAAGGATGCTCCAGGAGTGTGGGGGGGCACTGGGAGAAGGGGAGGGAGGGGGGAAAGTAAGGATAAAGGGGGGGAGAGATGGGGGGTGTCTAGGGAGGGGAGGAGGGAGGAAGGGGAATGTGCTACTTATCAACATTTTATGAGTGGAAATAATAAAAAAAAAAAATCTGTGGTTCTCACAAAAAAAAAAAAAATGTTGCCTGATCCTTGAAGTGAGTAAGTGGCTTAGTAGGTGGCATTTTTGTCGATTGTGTTTTCTGTAATAAACATCTTCCAATGAGGAAGGAAGCTCCAACGTTGAGTGCTCCCCTAATGTATGGGTATAATGACAAATATTTAAAAGACAGCTTGATACAGTGCTTTTATAGCTAAACCTTAATGGTTAGCACCCTTCTAGCCCTCCCACTTCCCAGCTAAGGTCCATGTTCTCCCTTTTCATAGATTTTTTGTTCTGGTTTACAATACAAGGAATATGATCCCTGATAAACAGCAGACCATAAATCCAATCAGAAAGCTGTCGGTTGTACCCATTGACTGTCATATGATCATTACACTGAATGTTGCCTCTTGTTAGGGAAACTTATTACAGTTTGTATCTTTCATAGGCTGCTGTGAAATTGCTATAGAGACTGTTGATTGCTTTTCTCCCCCAGAAGCTTACATACCACTTTCTGGTATTCTGAAAGTTGTCCAGCAAGGAGGAAGTTTCCAGAGGACTTCCAGCTAGTGGTTGTTATCTGTGTCCTGGGATATTTGCACATTGTGTCTTCAGTAATAAGACCTTACTGTTAGTTTCTGGAAGGCAACTAAGTACAATAACAACAGCTTATACTGTTTTGTGATCCTTTGAGACCACTCTGATCAGAAGCTTAGTAGGGGTATCACACAGGTGGTATATTGTTTAGTTAGTTCATTGTTTAATTGTCTGTGGGTTCTAGTTGGAGCATCCTAAGGCATTTTTCTTATTGTCTTGTCTTATCTCTGCAATTTTTAAGAAGGCAGATATAATAAGAAATAGTTCATTCCAGTAGTTGGTGAATTGGTTCCACAAATGACCAGAATACTTTTTAAAGTATTAGCTATTCTTTATCTGGGAAGAAATATTTAATCAACATACTGCTGGCCTTATCTGTAGAGAATCTAATAACTGATTTCACTCTAAAACCCTTTAGAACAAAAAAAATTATAAACTACTGCAAGACCTGCCACTAGGCCAATATATATTAGTTTTAAAAAGAATGTGATCTTAAAGAGAAAATAATTAACTGGAATAACTATATAACTACAGATTATATTTTCTAAAGAAAAACCTGCACTTAGACAACTGGTGATCTCATGGGGTATATTTCCTTGTTCCTATGATGAAAACTCAAGCAAATACTGTTTCTATTGCTACCATTTTAATTACACATAGAAAAAGCTTACACAGTTGTAATAATAAACAATAAAGATAAATGTCTATGCAAAATTTTGTAAGTGGTGTTGTAATAGTTAATTTTGTGTGTTACTGTAGGAGAACATTCAAAGTCAAATGACTTTAGGGAGAAGGGAAGGTTTATTCAGCTTATGGTTCAAGAGGGGAGATACAGTCTTTCATGATGGAGGTGGCATTGCTGGCTGGCCAAAGCTGGAGAAAAGCTACATTACATCCATCCAAAATGCTGACAGCTACCAGAATGCTTGCTTCAAAATCAAACTCCTCCTGGAGGTAGGGTGGGACTAATCTGCCTCTAGGCTACCCATTGTGACAGACTTCCTTCTCCCAGCAAGGCTCCATCTCTCAAAGGTGCCACAACCTTCCCAAACACATGAGACTGTGAGGGACACATTTCAAACCATGGCACTCCATCCCTGCCCCCCCAGGCTCATTGCCATCTCATTATGAAAACCATAGTCTGTCCAGCTTTAAGTCTTCATAGACTAAATCATTAGTCCTAATATAGTCCAAAAGTCTAAAGCCTCCTGGAAAATCAAAAGACAAGCTATATACTTCCAATATATGATGGGATAAAATAAGCATTCCTATTCCAAAAAGAAGGATTGGGGGCATATCCAGGAAAGATTGGTCCATAACAAGACCTAAAACCAGCAGGACAAACTCCAAATCCTGTTGCCCCAAGTTTAACAGGTGAGCCTCCCATTGAAATCATCTCAGTTCCAAGGGCTTGGGTTCTACCCCACTAACTCAGCTATCCATAGAACACACAGACTCCTCCCAGGGTATACAGCTCTCTTTGACAGATGTCCCACATTATCTCTGGCATCTCTAACACCTTTATTTATCAATGGAAAACATGTTGCCTGGATGCCACCATTATCTTAAACCTTGGAGCAAGAATCCAGGGCCTCCTCCCTCTTGCTATCTTGATGCCTCTAAAACCAGAACTACATGGATGATTTTGCCAAGTTTTGCTGTAGACTTGGGTTAGAGATTGGCCCCCCTTGAATCACAACTGAATAAGCTTTTCTGTGCTGACTGTAGGGAAAATCTCTTTCACTACTGGGCAGACGCTTTATGGGACAAACAGACACTTACTTTGGAACTCCACCCTTTATCTCATACCTTCTAAAAGGATTTGCATTCTTATGGGTGGGAGCCTTCTCTGGGAATCTTGCCCCTAATATAGGGCTTCTACCATTATCCAAATTGAGAGCAGGCTTTGATTTACTAATGGAGCTAATTTCTTTCACAGCCAACATTCCAGGTTTAACTCTTTAACTTTGCCCTTGCATTTTTTTAATTCATCAGATCTTACAGTTTCTGCTTCTTCATAACTCTGAAGACATCTAAAAACCATCCATATTGCATTATTAAGACTACATTGCCTTGAAATTTCTTCCACCAAGCATTGTAGTTTAAGTTCAGGCAAGCTCTCAAGATGAGGGCAAAACTTCACTGAACTCTCCAACACATGGCTTCTATAATGGTTACTCTAACTGTTGCTGTGAGAGAACACCCAAAGTCAAACAACTTAAGGGAGAAAGGGAGATTTATTAAACTTACAGTTCCAGAGAGGAGAAACAGACTTTCATGGTGGAGGAGACATGGCTGGTGGAAGAAGCTGGAGTCAGTAAGTCTGATGACTGAAGGCTAAAGGATTTCTGGAGAGTTTTTCTTCTCCCCGATCTTCTGTTATGTGACTCCTTTTATCTGGTTCATTACTGGGAGGTTCCAATGAGATTTAGGGATGTTCTGATCAGATCTAGGGCTGTGATTTATTTTATTTTTCCCCTAATCATACAAGCTCAGTAGGTATCCTGGTTTCCCCCTCCCTTCACCCTCCCATCCCCCCTTTGTTCTCCCCTCTTACCTTCCCCTAATCCCTTTCCTCCCCCTCTCCCAGTGCCTCCTCCCTCCCTTCCCACTCCCTGGGGCATCCCTTGCATGAATGCCAAACCTCCTTCTTAGTCATCCACCCAAGTGAGTTGTAAGGACTCAGTGGCACAACCCAGAGCCCTTTCCTGTGCTCCCCACCAATGTGGGAACACCACCATGACTGTTAATCCCTTCCTTATAAGGACCCCACTACCTGTGATCCATGCTATACCCTAGGGGGTCATCGACACATCAGTCACTGTGCAGATCGTGTGAAGTTTGATTATGGCTACTGCAGTCCTAACTTGTATGAAATATCTTCCATATCATTGGTCTTCCCCAACTTTAAGCTCTTACAATCTTGCCACCCCCCTCTTCCACAAGTTTCCCTGAGCTTTAGGATGGAGAGAGATTTGGATGGTCTGGTTCCAGGTGATTAATGTAGGGTCTTTGGTGTTCTGAATTATGGTTTGTTGCTGTTTTCAGTTTTACTTTTCCTGCACTGTGTAGGACAGTGCTTTGTAAATGTGTTGATCTGGATATATCTTCAGGTAGTTTCAACTGATCGTATTTAATGCAAGGTGCCTCAAGTTGACACCCTGGATTAATTACCTCAGCTCTATTTGTCACTCATCCAATTCAGAATACTATTTGTTCACTTTGGATCATAACAAGCTGGGCTTCCATTGCCTACATCTCCCACAGCATTGCTGCAAAGTCAGACTCTTCCTGGAGGTAGGGTGAGACTAAGCCACCTTAAGACCCACTCCTTGTGACCTCCTTCCTCCAGTAAGGCTTTGTCTCTCAAATGTGACATGGTCTTCCCAAACACATGAGACTGTGGGGGACACATTTGAAACCATGACAGGTATTATAAGAGTCAGGTACATTTACTAACCAAAAAAGTACACACATTATTAGTCTTGACTCATTTACTTCTGAGCTATGTTTCATGTATTCTATGTCTTCTTTTTTATGATTTATTTTCTGGTTCAAATTTTATTTGTACCTTATTCACATAGCACACTTAAAATATAAGTTTTAAAGGTCATTTTAGTTGATTTCACTACTCTCAACATGGTATTTGTTTCCTAAAACAGCTGTAGTATAAGAATCTTACTGATCACTTAATAGTCACAAGAATCTGTTTAATAAATTTTGGTGAGACTATTTTAGTGTATGGATGCTTAGCCTTATAGAATCTCAGTTGTAAAAACATGTATGTTTAAAAAATGGGAGGCCAATTGAAAAATTACATATTGGAAAAATCATACATATTGCAAGTTACCAGGTAGGTAGGTGCAGAACATAAGTGACATTCCCATGATGAGGAGAGGAGACTTCAAGGCAACAATGTTCCTTTTCCTCCATGAGTGGCAGTAGACAGCCCTCTATCTGAGTTACTCTGACACAAAACCACAAAACAACTGACTGGATGTACTGTACTTAAATCTTGATACAAAATACCTGTGATCATTCATTGCCCTCTTAAGAGAAATATTAGCTAGCCCCTTACAGGTAATAGGAAGCATTTGTGACTCATTGAAATTGAACCTGGAGGCTGCTTAAGGCTGAGCATGAATATCAAAAGCATATCTCTACAGTGTTTTCACATCACAATTGATATGTATATAGTATGTGAGAATTCTTGTTTTGTCCAACTCAGCTGCTCTTACAAACATATGAGGTTAAGAACATATTTTGGCTATACATTAACATAAAACTAAGTATATAGCCCAATGGCTGAGTATATTTGAACTTCGAAGCACTTGTTTACTGTTATTTCTAATACACCTTAAAGGCCATCACTGTATACCTGCTTGCTCCTTCACCAAAGTAGGAACCCGAACAGAAAAGTGCACTTTTCTCATGACTCAATCCTATAAGAAACTAGAGCAAAACCACAGCTTATTCAAGGTTCCAATTTCCTACTGAACAGAGATGCTTGCCTGTGAGTAATTGTCTAGACAACATACCAAGTGAGTGGATTCTACCATTGCTTAAGGTGAATTAAACACCCTGTTGCTAGGAATAAAGAACTGGGAACATTACACTCAGAGTTGTGTTTTGGCACACCTGACCCTGTTTTATTTAAAGCCAAAGACATGTTCCACAGTCTGTGCTTAGATTTCCTTCAAAAAGACTTTTCTCATTGTAAGAAGCCCTTCTATAAGCAGTTGTCAGGTACTAGGGAAGAGACTCAGTGTCTGATGCCCACACATTATGGCTCCATTAGGCAAAGTAACTTTTACTAAGTCACAACCAAAGTAGAAATTTACTTGGAATCCAGGTCCTTATGCTCTCAAAGCAATTAATATTTTCACCATTCCTTAACATCTTATGAAAGTTTGAAACATTTTTCAACAGACAGATTAGGAACAAGAAATATGTACAATGGTTTAACAGATTAATGCAATGGTTTCCTGCAGTCTGTATGAAGAAAGGTAGCATTAAAGGCAGAACATCACAACATGATCGATCAATCATTAAGATTCTCTGAGGCTTAAAGAAGTGAAGAGAATTTTGGAAACAAATACATAACTTGATTGCTCTCCAATGCCCATGTCAGACCCAAGTATAGTTTCTGGTTTTTAATCCCCAGTTCTTAAAACGGAGGATTTCAATTTTGCTGGTCTCTTAAAACATTGATTCGATGACTCCTAATTGAACATCTACCTGACCAGATAGGATTCTAGGTGCTGCAGTTGCATCAGTGATCAAAATGGGAAGAATTTGTAGGCTCAAGAAACTTAACATTTGTGGGGGCCTCAGTCTAGGTGACCTCAATAATCTGGCAAGGTTAGACAAAGATGTTTTGATGGAGAAAGTCTGGAGTGCAGCTCAGGATGTTTTGACCAGCTCAGGGGAAGTCAGGAGGGGGCGGCTCAGGATGTGTTGAATAGCTCAGGATGGAAGAAGTCAGGAGGGAGTAGCTTAGGATGTTTTAAATAAATTTAGCTACATACAACCTGCGTGCTGGCCTGACCTTTAAGATGATTGGTTGCCCGTATCCCCATCCTGTAATTCCCCTTGCTGTTTCTGCCTTTATAAGATGGCTGTGGACTTGCAATAAATGAGTTCCTGTTTGACTAGACTCCCTGTCCCATCTGATTGTCCTCAGGAAGGAGGGCTGCGAGTGTGGGCAGACAGCGCACTCACTTTTCCCCGATCCCCCTTGTGGAGGACCCGCTGGACCGGCCTGCAGGGTGGAGCTGTGATCCCTGGGGAACCCCACATCTGGCGTCCAACATGGGGCCCAAAGAGCTCAAAGTGTTGAAGAATTCTATAGGGGCCAAGTGGTCTTCAAGGTGAGTGAGACCCTAAGAGATGGGTAACCCAACTACTAAGTCTGAAGACCCAGCACTCAAGGCACTGAGATA
Organism: Typhlomys cinereus; assembly: GCA_023101885.1. Taxonomy (NCBI): domain Eukaryota; kingdom Metazoa; phylum Chordata; class Mammalia; order Rodentia; family Platacanthomyidae; genus Typhlomys; species Typhlomys cinereus. The sequence continues at coordinate 771,337 of JALPQD010000387.1, read as the reverse complement.
CATGCTTAAAAGTAGGGGCTTGGAAATCTCTGATTCCAAGGCTTTACAGCTTTGAGAGGTGGTTGTGCAACTTGCCCCCTGGATCACATCTGCCAATCTGTTTGACTGGGACACTTGGTGCCTAGTTGAACGACTCTCGAGACAGAGAGAAATCCTTCAGGGGATTGGCCCTCCATTAGGCTTCTACCCCATCATATCCACCCTTAAGGCATGCTTTCAACGCTAGGGTCATGAGCCCTCTGCTCCCTCAGATCCCGGGCCTACTAGCACTGATCCATCTCTTGAAGATTGGGAAACATTTGATGAGGAGAGGAAAAACATTAAAAGTAAATCCTCCATAGCCTAAAGTGACAGATTGGCCAATAGGGCCCTTAGAAACAGCCCAGGAAGGTAAAAACGAATCACCAGAGAAAAAGCCCCCTAAGCAGCTGTACATAGCTCTTCCTCATTCACCCTCGCCAAAGAATATGAGACATGGGGATTATAAAACTTTACGGTCCCAACCTCCAGCCTACGGGGACCTTAACTTGAAACCTGACCATAGGGCCATTGAAGCATTGCCAGTAAACCTCAACCCCGGAGGGAACCACCCTGCAGCTTGGTATCCTTGGGAGGCTAAAGACCTCAAGGAGTTAAAAAAGGCTGTAGCAGAAGACGGGCCTAACTCGCCTTGGGCAGAGACATTACTCCAGGGTTTAGCCCACCAGCCCTGTACTATCAAAGACTGGATGGATCTCAGCAAGGCCATCTTCCCCAGTCCCATATTAATTAAATGGTGTGCCCTCTTTAAGGAGGAATGTCACATTCAAGCAGAAAGAAACCAAGCAGCTAACCCACCGATCCCTATTTCATTCGGGATGCTCTCAGGATCAGCAGATCAGTACTCCACTGGACCACAACAGGCAGCTATTGCTCCCCTATATGCGGGCCAGGTCTGTGCTTTGGGGCTGGCTGCATGGGGAAAACTAGACAAAGGGCCGTCAGAGGCTCCTATTGCAGGGGTAACTCAAAAACCCACAGAATCTCTCCCTGAGTTCATAGATAGAGTTGAAAAAAGTTTAAGATGCAAACTCCCACCAGGAGCCCTAAGGGATCAATTTATCAAATTGCTGGTCTGGGAAGGAATGACCGGGCATCATAAATTGGCTTGTGCGGGCCTCAAAGATAGATCTATGAGCCAATGGATAATCACGTCTAAGGACATAGGGACTCAATCACAACAAACTAGGTCCATGACTACAGCCCTACAAGCCCAAATGGAAGCTTTAACTTCTGCACTTATGCAGGCCTTTGCAGGATTGACCTGGGAACAAAAAGGAGTTGAGATGCCCACTAAGAATAATGAAGGACAATGATTTGGATGTGCCCAAATGGGACAATTTAAGAGAAACTACCCAAGGGGTCGGGGGCAACACAGACCTGCAGCTGTTGAAAGACAGAGAACCACAAAAAGGGTCTCCACAAGCCCCTGTCCCCATTGTCACAAAGACTACCATTGGCAGAGAGATTGCAGATCTAAATTTGACATAGAGGGAAAACCTTTAAACTAGCTATGGGGCATCCTCCAGCCCCGTCAAACCAAGGAGGTATCAAACAGAGGTCCTCATTTGGCCAAAGCCCAATGCCTATAACACAACCCACCTGAAATCCCTCTGCCAATTGGATCGTTCCTATTGTTCCAAGATAATGGCCTAAAATGGATATTTTCATTCAAGGAAAACGGTTCCGATGCTTGATTGACACAGGAGCAGACAGGACTGTGCTTAGGAAGGAAGAGATTTCCCACCATTGGTCCCTGGTCCTGGGACCCCAAATCCTAGGGGTTGGGGCAAATACAAAGTCAGAGGAAACCAGGGATTGGCTTTGTTGGAAGGATGCAGATGGGACTCAGGGTGAAGTCCGTCCTTTAATAGCCCCGGGATTATTGGCCAATCTCCTAGGACATGACATCCTGGGGGAAGCACAAGCTTATATTACCACTGACCATAAAGCCATTTACAGAGATATCTTAGACATGGAAGAATGTGCCCAGTGCACCTCCCCCTCAAGAGGATTTATTTTCAACTATCAGGGGGACCCACCAAAGAGGCCCCGGGTACACCCCCAATTCTAGAGGCCACTGCTCCTCAGGTGCCTGCCATCCAATGGTCCCCTGGACCCCTGGTTTGGGTGGAGCAGTGGCCACTCCCCAAAGAGAAATTACAGGCCCTACAAAACATAATACAAGAACAATTGCAATTGGGACGTATCTAACTTTCTACAAGCCCCTGGACCACTCCAATTTTTGTTATCAAGAAATCCTCTGGTAAATGGAGAATGCTACAAGATCTCTGTAAAATCATTGCCAGGATGGCCCTAATAGGCGCCCCACTTAGGGGGATGCCCTGGATACCTGCCATTCCCTCTGATTTATATCTAATGATAATAGATATTAAAGATTGTTTTTTCTCCATACTGTTACAGCCACAGGACTATGAGAAATTTGCCTTTTCTGTACCCTCTACTAACTACCAGGTGCCTGATAATAAATATGAATGGACAGTCTTACCTCAAGGCATAGCTAACAGTCCAGTATTTTGTCAAAGCTATGTAAAGGTCCTATTAAAACCTCCAATACAGGTGCCCCAGGTCACACTCTATGTTTATATGAATGACATCATCCTGGGGGCATCCAATCCTTTATTGTTGGGAGAACATTATAGGGTTACTAAAGAATGACTTCAAAGAGGAGGACTACATATATCACCTGATAAGGTCCAAACTGTACCACCCTTTAAAATATTGGGTACCCAACTCCACTTAGAAGGGGTGAGTCCTCTAAAGCCTCAGCTAGCCATTGCCAACCCATTGACTTTAACGGAGCCCCAAAAATTACTAGGAGAAATAAATTGGCTGAGAGCTTGGATACCAATATCCACTATATGTTAGAACCCTTATTCCAGCTACTAAAAGGGAAACAACCCTCTGATCTAATTACTTTAACCCCACAACATCTTGTTCTTTAACCCCACAACATCTTGAGATCTTCCACAAAATTCAAAAGGCATTAGATCAAGCTCAATTAGCTCACTAATCACCTGATAAACCCTTAGAATTATGGGTTCTCCCTGGTAAGACATTGATGACTTCCGCCCTTGTACAGGACAGACTGCCTCTCAATGGGTCCACACATCCATGGGTGGCATGCCTAGGGTATACACACCTATAGATCAACTGGCTGACCTGATAGAGAAGGGAAGGGACTTAGCCCTCAGACATTACGGTATTGATCTTCACAAATTGATCACCCCTTATCGACTTGGAGATCTGGAATGGTTAAACAGAAACAACAATCGACTGGCCCTAGCCCTAGAAGGTTTTCTTGGGGAACTGGATTGCCATTATGCGCCCTACAAATGGGTGAGTTTTTTTCGGGCCCTTCAATGGAAGACACCTAAATTATTTACTAGGGAACCATTATTAGGAGCACTTAATGTGTTTACTGATGGGGGACGACATGGGTCTGCCATGATAATTTTTTCTGGGGACAACAAGGGGCCAATAAGGTACGTTCATACCTGTAAAGGCTCAACCCAATTCAAAGAACTTATGGTGGTTACGATGGCATTAACTAAAGTAAGGGGCCCCATGAACCTATTCTCTGATAGTCTCTATGTAATTAATCTTCTGCCTGGGTTACTACATTCCCACATCCGACGGACGAAAATCCCATTACACCCCTGATGATCCAAGCCTGGAAACTTTTTATGGAAAGGAATAGCCCAATCTTTCTACAACACCTTAGGGGACATCAAGGTTGCCTGGCTTCCTATCTCAAGGTAATGCTGAAGCAGATAAAATGGCTTCTGTTCAGATACTGTCCACCAATCTAAAGAAAGCTCAGGACCTACATTACCTCACTCATGTCAACTGGAGGAGACTCCATAAGAGGTTTTCTCAGGTCCCTAGAAAGACCTAAAAAAGATTTTACATACCTGCAAATCCTGCCAGCCCCTTTTACAGGTAAATACCCAAGGTTTGAGACCCAACTCTTTATGGCAAAATGATGTCACACATTATGCTCCATTCGGAAAGCTTAAATACATCTTGGTGTCCATTGACACATTTTCCCAAGCATGCTGGGCTACAACCCACATGGAAGAAAGGACTAGACATGCTCAATCCCATTTCTTTCAATGCTTTGCCATACTAGGATTGCCACAAAAGATAAAAACTGATAATGGGCCATGCTTTATAAGCAAAAGCCTACAGGAATTATTCACATTATGGGGGATTCAGCACACTACAGGGATTCCTTACAACCCACAGGGCCAAGCTATTGTAGAATGTAATCATCAAAATATTAAGGCCCAATTACAAAAACAAAAGGGGGGAGTAAGCCCCCACCAACAATTAAAAATGGCCTTGTTCACTATTAACATTCTCAGTTTTCAAAAAAATCAAATAGAGTCCCACTTCCAAAAACATTGGTGCCACAAGACAAAGACCTGAAATACAGGTAAGATGGAAAGACCCTATCATGGGACATTGAAGGGGTCCAGACCCATTATTAACAACAGGTCAAGGCTTTTGTGTGTATCTACCCTATAGGAGGCTCAAATCCCATATGGGTGCCTGCTAGAAATCTTAAATTCTATTGTCAGGGGGAAGATGACCCGACCAACCAGAGTCAGACACCACCAAAGACTAATAAGGACAAAAAGAATGGTGGCTATGCAAAAGGCTCAGCAGGCCTAATACTTGTAAAAGGGAGAAGAAGGGAAAAAAAAAAAAACAGACCTATCCAGATCCATGGCCAACATTGCTCTTGAGATAGATTTTATTATCTCCCCACAGGTCATGGCCAACACAGGATGGACCATCGCATTGATTCTCATTGGAGGGGCCATCATTGTGGGACTAACCTTGATCCTGCTCCTGACTACTTCCAACCTAATCCATCGGCTTGGAGGGATCAATTCAACCTTTTGAGAGAGACTAAAATCATCTTGGCAGTGTTTCTCACCTGGACATACTTAATGCTATTCTCATGGATCATCAGAGAAGGCTTAAAGGCTATGGACTTGTGATGCTCTTGCTACTGCTACGGGTAGAACTTGAGGGGTTGGGATTGCTTTGGAGCTATGTAATTAATCCCGGTATGCTGCAATCAATGGGTTGGGACTTAGTCCCCCAGCCCATGGCCTGTATTGTTGGGCTTGCTTCGCTATAAGATTATATACACCATAATCATACTACACAACAAAAGATGATTATGCTTGCACAGATCCTAGAGGAGACACCCACTGGAGGCCTTCAGGACCCTTGGATAAAATTGGCCCTCCAAGAGGTTGCTCGGGTTCCTCCATAGAGACGACTACTCTAAGGGTGTAGCCACCTTCATGAGGTGCTCCCCAAGGTTCACTCAAGGAACAACCCTTTGAGCCCACCTCATTACAAAACAAAAAAGGGGTATATGTGGGGGCCTCACTCTAGGTGACCTCAATAATCTGGCAAGGTTAGACAAAGATGTTTTGATGGAGGAAGTCTGGAGTACAGTTCAGGATGTTTTGACCAGCTCAGGAGAAGTCAGGAGGGAGCAGCTCAGGATATGTTGAATAGCTCAGGATAGAGGAAGTCAGGAAGGAGTAGCTCAGGATGTTTTAAAGTAATTTAGCTACATACAACCTGTGTGGTGGCCTGACCTTTTTTTAAAATTTTTTTATTATTATTTATTCAATTGTGCGTGTATGCATGTGTGCACGTGTGTGCATGTATGTGCGTGTATGTATGTGTGTGTGCGTGTATGTATGTGTGTGTGTGTAGAACCACGGGAACCACCATGGACCGTCTCCACCTCTTCCTTGTTTACTCTGCCCCGGGATTCACAGGCTCCACCCTACCGGGACCAGAAAAGCAGGCAGCCCCCACTTCTGCCAGGTGTCTATATGTGGGGTCTAGGATCCGAACTCAATCTTCTGCCTGCAAGGCAGAGGCTTAACCCCTGAGCCACCTCTCCAGCCCCATGTCCTGACCTTTAAGATGATTGGTTGCCCGTATCCCTGCCCTATAATTCCCCTTGCTGTTTCTGCCTTTATAAGATGGCTGTGGACTTGCAATAAATGAGTTCCTGCTTGACTAGACTCCCTATCGTGTCTGATTGCCCTCGGGAAGGAAGGATGGGAGTGGGCGGACAGCACACTCACCTTTCCGCAATTCCCCTTGTGGAGGACCCCCTGGACCAGCCTGCAGAATGGAGCTGTGATCCCCGGGGACCTCCATAAATATTGGAATGGAAGGAGACTGATAATAAATGATATAGTACATAGTGATGAATGCTAGGAAAAAAATTAGTGAGGCAGAGGGATGAGGAAAATAGTCTATGGTTTTAGTTACAGTAAAGAGTAGAAAAGACACTTGAAAGGAATGACACATCTTTAAACATGCATGAATCACTAGAGAATGAACAAGGAATGTTAAATAGAACCTGTCTATTCTAAGCATTGTCATCCTGGAAATCTCTCTTTGAGGAGAACTTTATGAACAGTAGAGAGAAATACACAATTTGAAATAGAAAGTTTTGTAGATATCTTGGTATATGCATCCTCAAATTTCTATTCGATAGTCTATACTCACTATTCAGAATTTACAGATTGTTTTTTATTTAAGTTTGTTTATTTTTCCAGTTTTACAAGCATATTGAATATTCATCCCCACTTCCACCCATCCCATCCCCTTTACCCTTCTTTCTTCAATCCATTCCACTTCATCCCATACTCCTACCCATCTGCCTTCATGGACTCCAGTCCCCTCTCTGGCTTTTCTATTTTTTTTATAATTTTCTTCTACTTTTACAATAATATTGAGTACTTAACCCTGCTTCCCTCCATAGTTTCTCCCTCCCATCCCTCCATTTTTGAAGATCTCAAATATGGCTCTCACTTGAATCATTTTCTTTTACGCTAACATATTGTGACATAGTGACTGCAAATTGACATGCATCTATTTTCATTGACATCTAAGTCCATACATATTAATCAGATTCTCATCACTGTGGTGAAATATCTGTAGAAACAAATAAAGGGAGGCAGGAATTATTTTGATGCATAGAAGTTTTAATTCATGATTTTCTGGGTTAACTGTTAGTTTGTTTTCCTTTGCACATTTTTATTTTGAATTGCATTAACAATAAGTTTATGTATTTTTATTGCCCATTACCTACCCCCCCTAATCTCACTCCACTCTACCCATTCTCCTCTGTAGTCAGTTTCTCTCCTCCCATAACTCCCTGGATGTGCAATCTATGGGGTTACATCTTCATTAGCTAATGCTTAGATATTTGCTTGTGTATTTGTCTGTGCACCTGCCAGGATGAGAATAGTCCACAGGTGGGTAAACTGGAGAACATAGAAGCTGCCTGTCTCACTTGTCTACCACCAATCCTAAAAGTCTTAGTGGAACAGCATACCTCAAGAGGTCTTCCTTGTTAATGGCAAGTTATAGTACAGCTCGGACTACACACCTTACCTTAAAAGAAGTCAGGGAAGACTATGTTTGATTTACTTACACAGATGAATATAAGTTTTACAGAGAAAACCATTTTAAGATAAAATACAATAAGTAGAATGTGATTTTGTGATAATTATCAGAGATTCAGTAAGGCTGGGCAATAATCTAAGCATAAATCTATTTATAAAATTACAGGGATCAACCTGATTCACTCTCCCAATTGGCAACCAAATGGATAGAAGATAATAAATTCAGACTAAATAAAAGAGTCAATATTTTGAATAATGTGAAACTTATGACTGATATCTGTATACTAATATTACTTAAATTAGACAAAGCACTATTAGGTTTTTGATAAATATAGGAAAACTCAATAGAGCTGTTGTATAATAATCTTTATCAGTGTTCTGCTTAAGGACAAAACATTGGCACAATATTCACAAAGGTACAGGAAATTTGCATAAAACACAAAATTTCAACATCTTTTTTAATTTTGCAAATTGTTTTATCCTTTACTTTTAAAAAGTCAGTATTTTAAAATCTAACATGTTAAAAGAATTGTTATTGATAATGCTTCTATGTATGTATCACATGCCAACTTGCCCATACTGTTATTTTTTCCCTTTATTTTCTATTTTTAAAATTGTATTGGGTATTTATCCAAACCTTCCTCCTTACAACTTCCCCCTCTATCCCCTACCTTTGCTTCACCATTCCATCCCACTCCTTCCCACCGTTCCACCTGTGTGTTTTTATGGACACCAAGGTTCACTTTGACCTGTCTACTTTTGTGGGTATTCAGTCCTCTGTGGTATATCAAGTTACTTCTCTTCAGCCCACACCAATGATATGTGCATTTCCTTCCACTCATTCTGCTTTAGAATAAAAGGTTTCCATTGTAAGTGCCCATTCAATGGGTGTATTAACAGCTACCAAGAGAATACTTTGATGTACTGTCTTCCTCCCTATAAATTTATTGGTTGTCTCCTTTATTGATATTTTTCCTTCTCTATTTTAATAGGTTCTTGTTCTAGTTTACATTAACAGGGACGTATACCCTTCTGACAAGTGGATCTTGAATTCTGAAATCAGAATTCTGTTGGTTGACTCCTTGATACTCATGCCACTATTACACTGGTGGTTACCTGCTGCCATGGTGATTTATATTGCAACTAATAGCTCTCATGCCATTGTTGGGACTTGTGATTATTTCTCTCCCCTAGTAGCTTCACAGTATTCCTTGGTACTGTATAAGCTATCCAGCAATGAGAAAGACCACAGACCAGTTACACTTGATATATTTTGCCTATGTTCTGTGATCCATTTGTATCCCATCTTCAGTAATGGAGCCTTACTCACAGTTTTTGGAGAGCAACCAAGAGCAATGGCAAAAGCCTATAATGTTTGGGGACCTTTAAAACCTCTCTGACCAACATTTTACCAGGAAGTGCCACATTCCTATTACTTCTAGTACATTATGTCCCTGGATTCTGAGTGGATCAGCTTAAGGCTTTTTCCCCCCAGTTTTCCTTACTCTATGTTCCTCAGCATAGGGACTCCGCATTCTTGTTTCTTTACTTAAAATACTTCTTTTTTACACATTACTAGCATAGGATGTTCTTTAGGTGTTACTTCCCACAGTCTTTGGGTTTTAAGTCCCTTTGTTCCTCCTATCTCCCATGTTCCTCCTATTTCCCATCCCTTCATTCCCCACTATGTATTTTTCCCATTTATTCCCACCTTCTCCCTTGTCCTGGTATCCTAAATCTCCCCTTTAAAAGGTTTCACCTTAAACATCCCTTCCCACCTTCACACTCATAAGTCTTTTTTGAAACAAAAACATATTCAAAGGATCATACACTATGATCAAGTCATGTTCATACAGGAATGCAAGGATGGCTTAACATACATAAATCAATAAATATGATTCATCCTATTAACAGATTCAAAAACCAAAATCATATGATCCTTTCAATTGATGCAGGAAAGGCATTCAACAAAATCCACATCCCTTCATGATAAAAGTACTAGAGAAAACAGGAATGGAGGTGACCTATCTCAACTTGATAAAGGCTATATGTATAGCAAATTCATGGAATCAACCCAAATGTCCAACAGTTGATGAGTGGATAAGGAAAATGTGGTACATGTATACAATGGAATACTATTAAGCCATCAAAAATGATGAATTCATGAAATTTTCCAGGAAATGGATGGAATTAGAAACAATATATTGGGTGAAGTATCCCAGACACAGAAAATTAAACACTGTATGTACTCCCTAATAGTTGGATCTTAGTACCAAACCCACTTAGAGACACATTCAAAGATAAATCTCTGTAATACCTACAGTAATTGCAAAGATTATAAATAGGAGAGAAGGGGAAGGAGGGCCCCAACAGAAACAAGGAGAGAGGGGATCATGCTACAGCAGAGATAATAGGCCACCATCAAAGACTGCAAGTAAGAAATGAGACATCTGGTTAAGCTCACAGACTTTCCTTCCTGGTCACTTGCAACTGATGGGGTATGATCTTACCAGAAAGGGAGGGCATACAGTCTGGCAGATAGAAGGTAACCATTTTGCAAATGGGAGACTGACAGCCCCCTCACCATGGTCTCCTACTCTTATTCCATCTACCTTTGAATCTAATCTTATAATAAGACTCTATTTTAACAGCTTTTTATCTCTGGCCAGGGGGTGACATCCAACACCCATCAGGATGGAGCTAAGGTCATTGCAGGAGTAGCACAACTGAAAAAAAAATCAAAGAACCATAATTCAGAACATCAGAGACTCTATATCAACCACCTGGAATCAGGCCTGCCTAATCTCTCCCCTTCCTGAAGCTCAGGGATATTTGCAGAAGAGGGGGCGGTAAGATTGTAAGAGCACAAGGATGGGAGGAGTCATGATATGCAAGATACTCCACACAAGTTAGGGTCGAAGCAATCATAATAGGACTCTGCATTATGTGCACAATGACCAACACATCGTTGACCCCTCAAAGTCTAGCATGGACTAAAGGCAGTAGGATCCTCAGAAACAAATGATTAACAGCCACATAGTATTCCTATACTTAAGGGGAACACAAGAAAAAGTTCTAGGAAATGCCACTGAGTCCTTACACCTCATCAGAGAGGAGGACCCAGAGGAAAGTTTGACATACACATTAAAGGATGCTCCAGGGATAGGGGGAGGGGGCACTGGAAGAAAGGGAGGGAGGGGGGAAAGGAAGAAGAAAAGGGGGGAGGGAGCAGGAAGGAAGGAGAGTAGTGGAGGGAGGGAGGGAGCCAGGGTACCTATTATGTTTGTAGAAGTGGAAAAAAATAAATCAAAAAAAGATAAAGGCTATATGTGACAAGCCTAAAGCAAGCATCACACTAAATAAGGAAATACTTGAAGCATTCCAACTTAGATCAGGAATGAAACAAGGCTGCCTACTGTCACCACTCCTGTTTAATATTATGCTTGAAGTTATAGCTAGAGTAATAAGGCAAGAGAAAAAAATAAAATGTATACAGGTAAGTAAGGAAAAAGTCAAAGTATCCTTATTTGTAGATGACATTATTCTACATTTGAGAGATACACATGAGTCCACCAAGAAACTACTTGAATTAGTAAGAATCAGTCCTATTCACCATAGCAATGAAGGAAATAAAATACCTTGGAACAAATTTAACCAAGGAATTCAAAAAAGGCCCATACAATGGAAACGACAAAACACTGCAGAAAGAAATTAAAAATACTAGAAGGTGGAAAGACCTTCTTAGCTCATGGATTGGAAGGATCAATATTGTGAAAATGACCATGCTACCCAAAGCAATATACAGATTCAATGCCATTTCAATTAAAATCCCAATGCAATTCTTCACAGAAGTGAAAAAAAGCAATCTCAGAATTCATATTGAAGAACAAAAAACCATGATTAGTCAAAAAAATTTTGGATAATAAGATTACTAGAGTTATCACCATATCAGATTTCAAACTATATTACAGAGCTATAGTAATAAAAACAGCTTGGTAGTGGCACAAAAACAGATACATTAACCAATGTGTCAGGGCAGAGGACCCAGATATAAAATCTCACTAATACAGTAACTTAATTTTTCACAATGGGGCCAAACATGAATGCTGGGGAAAAGACAGCCTCTTCAACAAGTGGTGTTGGTAAAACTGGACATCTACATGTGGAAGAATAAAAATTGACTGTTGCCTCTCTCCTTACACAAAAGTCAACTCCAAATGGATCAAAGCCCTTGAGAGCAGACATGAAATTCTGAAATTAATAGAAGAACAAGTAGGAAGTACACTTGATAGGTCTCAGTAAAGACCTTGTAAGCAGAACAACAAATACTCAGGAACTAAAAGCAATAATCAACAAATGGGAGTTCATGAAACTAGAAATCTTCTGTTCTGCAAAAGAAACTTAATTATGTAAAAAAAACAACCAGTGGAATGGGAGAAAATCTTTGCTAGCTATGAATCTGATAAAGAATTAATCTCCAGCATATACAAAGAACTCAGAAAATTAAGCATCAAGAAAGCAAATATCTCAATTATAAAATGGGCCCTAGAACTAAACAGGTAATTCACTCAAAAAGAAATTGAAATGTCAATCAAATACCTTAAAAATGCTCAACTTCCCTGATTATCAACAAAATGCAAATCAAAACAATCCTGCAGTGCCATCTTACCCCGGTCAAAATAATTAAGATCAGGAACACAAACAATAGAGATTGCTGGAGAGGTTGTGGAGAAAAAGGGATTCCTGGTGGGAGTGTAAACTGGTAAAACGTCTATGGAAATCAGTATGGAGGTTCCTCAGAAACTTAAAAATGGAACTTCCATGTGACCCAGCTCTACCACTCCTTGGAATATTCCCAAAAGACTCTACATCTTATTACAAAGACACTTGTTCATCTATGTTCATTGCAGTGCTATTCACAATAGCAAAAAAAATGGAATCAACCAACATGCCCAGCAACAGAGGAATAGATAATGAAGATGTGGTACATCTACACAATGGAATATTACTCAACCATCAAAAAGGATGAGATTATGGAATTTTCTGGTAAATGGATGGAACTGGAAACTTTAATATTGAGTAAGGTATCTCTGACACAGAAAGTTAAGCACCACATGTTCTCTCTTATGTGTAGATGATTGAACTGATACACTTGTTAATATATTTTGACTGAGAGCAGTGTAAGAGCCTGAAAATTTGAAAAAGACCTATGGTTCCATTGTTTTGTGAACAAGGTAAAGCACAACATCATATTAGCCAGAATGTGCAGAGAATGGTTATTCACTTCATAGTGGCAGGAAGCAGAGAAAAAGGAAGGGACCAGATACTACAGGTCAATCTTCACATTACTATGGTAATTTACTTTCTTCACCTATGACTTAACTTCTAAAATTTCTACTACCTCCCAAAAGAGTGCTGGTAGGTAGTGAGGAAAGCTTTAACATATGAGTCTGTGGGGGAACATTTGATATTCAAACACTTATTTTACTGTATTAGTTAGGTATGTGTCAACTTGACAATTAAGGCTGAGCTTGGGGTACATCTGTGAAGCAATTTGTAGTTAAACACCAAGCATACCTGCCGGCAGTTATCTAGTCAATGAAATAAAACTCATAGTGGTTGGAACCATTCCCTGGGCAGGTGAATAATATGGGAAGAGAGCTGGTTTAGTAATTTGGCATAATATAGCATGTTAGCTTTCAGGCATTTTGAAATGCAAGAAAATATCCCAACAATCTTGTGACTATGGTGTAGCCAGTTCCTTCAATTCCTGATGTTGGTATGGTCTACCCTACCTAGCTGGGATATGAGCAATAAAAGAATTGAAAGCAAGAATAAATCCCCTGATCCCTTAAGTTTTTTTGGTTGTGAATTTATTGGCAACATTTACTCTTCCCTTACTGTGGTGAATACATAAACCAAACATTTGTGGGGACAAAAAGCTTATTATTTCAGGTCCATTATGACAATAACAGAATATATATATCAATATCAGGAGCTGAGAAATCTAGTCATACCTTAACCACAGGAAGAGCTGAGAGAGGACTATCCTTTCCAATTTGATATATTCAAGCAATTCTCTTGCCTTGTCATCCACCTGCCTAGAGAAAGATTCCACCTGGTATGGGGTGAATTTTCCTACAGCAATTAGATAATCCCCTGAAGATTTGCTTAGACTTACCTTAAAATAATCCTTCATATGTATGTCTGAAGGCTCAGTTTTCAACTGTCAGGTTAAAAAACAATTTCCACTCACTATTTACAAGAGTAGAGTCATGGAATCAACCCAAATGCCCAACAGTTGATGAATGGATAATAAAAATGTGGTACATTTATAAAATGGAATACTACTCAGCTATCAAAGAAGACAAATCAATGAAATTTGACAGGAAATGGATGGAATTAGAAAAAATTATATTGAGTGAAATATCCCAGACACAGAAAGTTACACATCATATGTACTCCCTAATTATTGGATCTTAGTTCCAAACCCACTTAATGACATATTCAAAGGTAAATCTCTGTAATACCCACTGTAATTGCCAAGGATTATAAATAGGAAGGAATGGGAATGAGGACCTCAAAAGAAAGGAAATAGGGGAACCTACTTCAGTAAAGAAAATAGGCCACAGTCATGTATTGCGTGTAAGTAGTGAGATATCTGGTCAAATAACTCTCACTTCCCTTCCTGGTCACTTGTGACTGAACTGGTTTGATCTCAACAGTCAGAGATGGTACAGAGACTGCCAGATAGATGGTAACCATCCAGTAAATGGGACACAGACCCCACAACCACCAATGGTGTGTCCTACTCCTATTCTTCCATCTACTTTTGAGTTTCCTCTTATATTAAGATCTTCATCTAAACAGTCTTTGATCTTTGATTAGGAGATGATATTCGATACGAATTGGGATGCAGCCAAGGGTGGTGCAGGAAAACAAAACTGAAAACAACAAACCATAATTCAGAACACCAAAGATCCTACATTATTCACCTGGAACCAGACCAGCCAACTTTCTCCCCATCCTGAAGCTCAGGGAACCTTGCAGAAGAGGGGGCAGCAAGATTGTAAGAGCCTAAAGATGCGGGGGACCAAGGATATGCAAGATATTTCACCCAAGCAGCAGCCAAGATTGGACTTCATTTAACCTGCACAATGGCTGCCATGTCAACGACCCTCCAAAGTCTAGAATGGATCACAGGGGAGAAGGATAGATGCAGTAGGATCCTTAGAGGCAAGATATTAAACAGTCATAATAGAGTTCCCATGCTAAGGGGGAACCCAAGAAGGAGCGCTGGGGTATGCCACTGAGTCCTAAACTCTCACTAATGTGGAGGACTCAGAGGGAGGTTGTGTGCCCACATAAATGGGCGTTCCAGAGGACAGGAGGGAGGAAGGGGAAGGCACTAGGAGAGGGGGAGGGAGGGAAGAAGGTGAAAGTAAGGGGGAAGGGGGGAAAGTACGATGGGCGATGACAGGGGAGGGAAGAGGGGAGGGAGAGGATGGGAGTACCTATTGAGCTTGTATGATTAGGTAAAAAATAAATGTGGGAGAAAAATAATAAAAAAACAATAGCCACACAAACCATCATGCATAGCAACATGAGTATACAGTTCCTGTCATAATAGCACTGAATATATTTTCAATTTTAAAATCTGGGCTAGTTCTACTAGTGGATGTGATCAATACAAGTGATGGTCTTATTCTGAATGTAGGCCTCAAGAAGTTTCACATACCAATATTTTGAGGACCACTAGCTTTTCATGAAGAGCAGAATTTAGTTTTATAGAAGTCAAGAAACCATATAGAACTGAGCCTAATCATCCACGTGGTTCTAGATGAAGTTGTAGTTACATGACATGACCAAGATCAGCCAAGTGGCCCTTGATTATTTCAAAATAAAAGAATGATCTCTATCATTCTTAGCTAATATACAAACTTCCTTTGAAATATATTGATGTAGGAGCAATAGTATATTGTAACTAACTTAGGCCACCAAGTTTACAAATGACTTGTCAATTTTGCATCATTTTGGACACAGATAGCTGATGTTTGTACCCCCAATGAATAGTAGCTTGCAGCAGTTAAGCTCTCAAAACAGTTCAGTTATGGAATGTATACTTTCTAGTTAGTCTGGAATCCTGTCCTTCCTTTTGATTGCCTATGTGTGGGCGTGAGGGCATGCATATGTGTGTGTGTGTGTGTGTGTGTGTGTGTGTGTGTGTGTGTGTGTTCATGTGTGTTCCCTTTGTCATAGAATGAAGGGTCAGGAAAAGAGAGTGAAGAGGGAGTGACTATTGAAATTATCCATAGTTTTTCTTGCTGAATAGCTTACACCATACCGAGGAACACTCTAAAGCTTCTGAGGGAGAGAAATAATTACATGTCCTATCAATGGCATAAGATCTGTTAAGTTGCAATATAAATCATCATGGCAACAGGTGGCCTCAAGTGTAATAGTGGCATGAATACCAAGGAGACAACCAACAGCTTTCTGATTGGACTCAAGATCCACTTGTCAGAATGGTACACATCTCTGTTATTGTAAACTAGAACAAAAATCTAAAAAAGGAAAGGAAATAGATCAGTAGGGAAGACAGCCAATAAACTTATAGGTAGGAAGATAGTAGATCAGACTGTTCTGTAGGTAGTTGTTTTTACACCTGTACAATGGAAACTTACAGTGGAAACCTGTGGGTGTAAAGCTGGATGAGTGAAGGGAAATGCACAGATCATTGGTGTGGCCTAAAAAGAGGTAACTTGAAATAACAAGGAGGCCTGAGTCCCCACAGGAATAAATAAGACAGAGTGAACCCTGGGGTCCATAAAAGCACCCAGGCAGATGAATGGGAGGGAGTGGGAGGGAATAGTGAAAGGAAGGAAGGGAATGGGAGGGAGAGACCCTGGGATGAATACTCAATATGTTTGTAAAAGTAGAAAAGATTGAAAAAAAAAGAAAATGTCCACAGAAATATACTAGGTACAAGGTATATAAATGTGAAAAATCTTTGAATGCATGACAGTTTGATAAAACTGATACCTGCAATTTACAACCATGACCAGGTAGAATCTCCCAGGAAAACCTAAAACTCTATGATATATATCATTATATAATCATATATATAATTTATTGGAAGTCAGGACTCTCCTTCTACTATACAAACTTCTGTAATTGAAATCAGGTGGCCAGTTCTGTGAGTAAGCACCTTACCAGTTGAGCTATCTCTCTGGGCCTCTGTGTTCTTTCATCTAGATTGCATCCTGCTCTACCCTCTTCCAATCTGGATAAAAGCCTATACTTTCTGTCTGTAAATGATAGCATTACAACCACATCTCTTCTACTCACTATAAAAAGCTCATATGAAATACGACAAAGGCTAAATTACAGCCTTTGTATTCACCCCATCGATCTTTTCCATGCCTTTTGTAATCATAGTTTTACAAAGCCATTTCAATTATATTTTATAAAAACACTTCAAATTTCCTAAGCTTGCAAAATTCTTGCTTTGTTTTATTTTTGTACTGTTATCCTGTAGGCATCCTCTTCTATTTATTCAAACAATAACATGATCTATTGTATATAAAAGAAAAGCTTCTGAACCATTGAGATGTTTGCTTTCAGTTGAACTTTTGATAGTAAGAAAAGACTTGTAAACCATCCTCCTTTCTTTCACTTTAGCTTACATTTGTTCACATAAAAACTTTTCCACAGCTAAGGATGTAAATGAGAAGTCACTCCCAGCCATATTAGTACTGTGTTCTCAGCAAATAAGTTACACAAGTCCCGCTGTTACTGCTGATGTCACCACTTGATACGGCTCATGCTTTTGCACAATGATTTACTGTGTTTATTTAACTCTTCAAATCAAAATTATTTCAGTAAGATTACATGAAATACTTTCTTGAGCAGTGGTTGATATTATCATTAATGAATGAAAATGTTTGTATAAAATACTATACAGACTATAGTTATGAAAAGAATAATATTTTACACAAAGCAGAATAATTACACTACATGCAATTATATTATTTATATTTACAAATTGGCATTTCACATAGGTATTCAGTAATTTTAAACAAAATCATAGATTAACATAGCAATATTTATGTAATGTTTTATTTGCTATTTAAAAATATTTATCATGAACAGCTTAATTCCAAATATATGATTTGTAGGAAGATAATTCAAAGATTATTATGACATTTAAATAATAATTGTTTCATAAATGTTTGCCTTTTCGATAAGCTGTTCTCTTGAGAGAATTTTTGAAAGTAGAAATAAGGAAATATTACATGCCATCACAAATTATCTTAACACCCACTGGGAAGTAAATAAAGGTTTGCATAAAGAATCTGGGAGAAACCCTATGCAAATTTCCAAAAGTATTTGTTAGTAATTTAAAGAATAAATTGACATGGTAAATTTACTCCTCTTAATTGTAACTGATATACTGAAGTTTATTTTTCTCCCATCTAAATAGCAATTTCCTATCAGTTTATTTGCAGGATTCAAATTACCTAATATTATGAAATATTTTTGAGATAAAATCTACTGAAGGATATCCTAATGTTTTATGGATTCTGTTTTGTCCATGCTTGCTGTTTGGTCTGTACTTTATTTTGTCTTGAACTTAAAGATGACTTCTAAGCCATGTGTGTATTCTGCTTTTGGGGTTTACTATTCTACAAATGAGTTATGAGATTTTTCTCCTTCCTCAGGAACATTTTTTGTCACATTTTTATCACTTCAGACATAGTTGAATTTTCCAAACGCATCTCTTTTTCAACAGTAACAAGCCATTGACTGAACAGGCAATTTCTTACTACATATAAAATAACTACAAATAAAAAACTTGCACAAACATGGCATCTAAATCACTCACCATCCAAGGCTTAGAGGTCATCACAAAGTAAGGCAGGGGGGATAAGAATGTAAAAGTTGAAGAAAGGCAGGGGTGTTGCCAGACAGTATCTTCTGAACATGGCGAGGTTGTATTTGTGAACTCACTGTAGTTATGTATACTTTCACAAGTCCTGCTCAGGATTTGGCATGTCAGCATTTCACAGGGAGGATAAAATATCCCAGGAGGCTGCACACCACGCTGACAGTTATTGAGGGTTATTGTTGAAGTTGGGAGGTGTTGCAGGGAAACTTCTTCTATCAAAGGAAGTATCCAGTGATACGTGATTCATATTCCAGCAAGTGCTCAGGTACTTTCCAGTACAGGCAAACCCTTTGAAACTCAGTGAGCCACATAGGCAAACAGGCATGAAAATAGGAGGCAGACTGTAAGGAAGAAGGTTTGCTGTGGGAAAAGGAAGGGAGATGAAATTTGCTAATGAATGAAAAACATATAAATTGTATTTGTGTATGAATAACTAAAAGAATAAAAATAAATATTAAAAATTGCTTTCAGAAAAGTTGAAGTCTTGCTGATTATGCCAAAAAAGAGTAAATAACCTAAAAAATTATGACCTGATCTCTACTTGTGAGAAAAACTTCAACAATTAAAGAAAACTGTAGCTTTTACAATAAAAATTTAAAGGTTAAATATGAATTTGTCCCAAGATATTCCTATAACTTTCATAATTTCATTCAGCAGGGATTTGTAGTGATAATAATCAAAGTTGTGGATATGAGAGTGTTTGTTATTCTTTCAATAAATTCCATTATTGAGCTGTTGGTAGAATTATGGACAAGAGAGAGAATAGGGTTATATTTAAAAATCTGAGTTGGATGTCTACATACTCTTATGGAAGTTGAGAATCCTATTTGGTTTACTGTCAGTACAAGTGTTAATGTCATTACGCCATCTATCCTCTATGGGAGTTGTTAGGAAGAGTAATCAAGATGATAGATTTAGAAGATCAATGTAAATTGTGCAGGGATTTTTCAAATGAGAATTAGTATTTTCCTGAGATGGATAATATGCTCACCACAATACATGATGTGATGTCAACTCACCTTCCTACCTCACTTTCTGATATAAGTTTTTTAGTACAACATAAACTGAAACCTTTTATATAATGGCATACAATGTAAAAATACCTCAGTGAAAAGTATTAATGATGATATAGGATGTGTCACTTTTAGTATTTAGTCTAATTCTATAAAGCTTATCCACATAAGATTTAACGAGGAGTTTGGGAAGATACTTTGTACCTCATGAATACATTTTTTAATCATAAGTTAAGTGACTCAGTATATAGTACATAGTATATATTGGGCAATACTTGATCATAATAATTACCTGCAAAAAAACCACATTTTACAGAAGTAAATAAACATCACTTTTTGGCCTTTGGCTATGATCAAGTGTAGAAAAAAAAATAAGCAGTAGCAAGAGGGTTGACGAGATAAGATTGATCATCAGGAGAAAGGATACCATGGGAGACGAAATTTTAAAATTTGGTGTACTCTAGTGAAAAGCTGTTTAGTAGAATGTAGTCTTAGTTGGGAAAACCAGGAGAAGATGGTTTGGAGTAGAAAAGAGTGAATTGGATTTTAAGACAGCAGTATACCAAGAAATAAGCAGGCTTTGATGGGAATTCTGGAGATTAACTTCTTTAACAAAGAATTATTCTCTTGAAAGAAGCAGTTAGACTTAAATAATGGCCTAAAGCTACATCTAAACTTAAAAGCTAATTTCTAAAGCATTCCAACTAGCCACTCTGCTTTTCCTCTCATAGGCTTCTGTATACTATGGGGGCTGTTTAAGTCATAGGTGGTCTTTGCAAATGAAGAAATAAGGACATACAGATGTCAGGATTCAGTCAACAATAAAAGGAAAAGCAATCTAAATTGAAATTGACTAATATTGCATGGGCTATTTGCTACTGCATTTTATACTATGAAAATATATGGGAATCTTTTAAATGTAATGCTTCATAGTTTTGATTACATATGATTCCTGTTTCCACAGCGTATGATAGCCTCTTATACCCAACAGTGATTACATGGCCCTCATCACTGACTGTTAGTTGTTAGAAGCTATATCAGCATCTCCAGTGGCAGCTGGATAAAAAGTTTCTATGTTTATCTTAAAAACTATCTTTCACACTACTGTCTTGTTATACAGCCTGGAAATACATTCTGAATCAGCTTTCACAAGAAGACAGCTTAAATACTTGACAGCACTTATATAGTCAAGACAGACCATAATTTCTGTTTCAGAAACCATGTGTGCAAGCTGATTTTTTTTCTCTGTAGCTAGAGTTCTAGAACCAGATTTTCCAACAAACATTTGTGTGCATAAAATGGGTAATTGCACACACAAATGGACAATTTGATATGCAATTATCCATTTTGCATGCACAATTATATGCTTCCAAGGGTATAACACATGTACATGAAATTTGGTAAGCATACCCATTACACCTTCTTTGAAAATGTAGTTCACATTGTAGGCTTATAATACAGAAAAAATTGAGATTCCTCATGTTTGATAAAGAAACTACACTCCATACTTTCTCATGCATCATATCTTTTAATCAATAATCTTGACACTTATTAAACTATTAACCCAATAATCCAAAAGTGGTTTAAGTATGAAGTCTTCTGTAGACTCATGTGTATGAGCACATAATGTCCATCAGGAGGCGCTGTTTGGGAAGGTTATAGAACCTTTAGGAGGTGGAGCCTTGCTGAAAGAAATTCATCATTAAATCACTAGGCTTGGGACTTGAGGTTGATCACCATCTCTCTCTCTCTCTCTCTCTCTCTCTCTCTGTCTCTCTCTCTCTCAATCCATCCTGAGAATGGCTGAAATGAAAATCAGAATAATAAATTCCTTGTCTCTTAAATTGTACAAGTCAGAGCATTTTATCATAGCAACTGCCGAAGACTAACTAGAAGAGTGAACCATACTTTCACATGTGCATACTAAATATCATGATTATTCCATTGTAGAATTTAAGAAATTAAGACACAGAAATTAGATTTCTGTAAATGTTGACCACTGTCCATTCAAACTTACTGATAAATGGTTCCTCTGGATGTAATCTCTGTCTGCTGACTCAAAAATGTAAGTCTAAAGGAGCCATTATTGCCAACCGACATGGAAATTGAGCATGAGCACAAAGGTTTTTTTTTTTTTTTTTTTTAATGAGGGCCAGCTAAGTCAAAGTCTGTTCCCATTTCTTCACTAACAAAAAGTTTACACTGTTTCCTCCCTCCAGGATACATCTGATAAGACAGCCAGTTTTAATAGGAGAGCTTGTTCACCTGGGAAATTCCTATGTCATTGTCAAAACAAGAGAATAAAACATTCAGTCACTTCACAATAGTGAATTGTGTCTTTATGTTTGTAGTATGCTACAACAGTGATGAAAGAGGTTTATTTGACTGATAACAGGCTGAATTTTACGCTTCTGTGTTCTTTGTGGGTTTGCGATCACTAAGAGAAAATAGACACTTCTGAATATTCGTTGCTGTTGTTGTTATTGTCTTATTTAACTTATGTGTCTTTTCCTATTCCTCTTGACTTACTACCTGTCTACCATATCATTGTGCAGTCTGTGCTGACAGTGTTGTAGATGCAGGAAGCTTAAGCTCAAGCTTGTTTCTGAGAAGAAAAGAACACAATCGCTCTTCTGCAAAGGGAAGATGTCAATTTGGCACTTACTACACACACAGTGATTAAAATTTGAAATCAAATGTACCTGAAAGCCATGAATTACTCATAAATAATTGAGATTTTTAGAATTTAGAATATTTTCCATATTAGTAATAGCAGCAAACAAAGCTGCATCCCCAGTAGCAGAAATAATCACATACCACTTACAGTAATTTTAATGGTAAGCTGCTACAGAAATAAAAGGTAGGCATGGTCCTGCCTATAAAAATCAAAGAATCACACAACATTTCATGACTTCATTTTTTGCCATGCACTATGGTCTGTGTTTAAACTAAAGCAGCTCTTAATTTCTAAATTAATTCAGAATATGCTTATTTTTTATCTTCTTTTTCAGATGAAGAAATATAGAATATTGAGAAATGAACTGTTGGTCTGAGGTCAAGCTACTAATTGGGTTTTGTTTCAGTGCACTCCTATTTTAGAGTTATATTGCCTCCATTTGGTTTTCCTTCCTATGAGGTTGCAAAAGTTACAAGGGGCATTTTGTCAAATAGCTATCAATTCTTCAAAAGGTCATTCAAATGGTGCAGATTTTCTAACTCACATATGTTAAATTAAGCCTCACCAAGGAGTAGGATGACAAACTACTACATTTTGCAACAATTGATGAGTTAAAAATATTAGATATAGGGGGCTGGAGAGGTGGCTCAGGGGTTAAGCCTCTGCCTTGCAGGCGGAAGGTCCTGAGTTCGGATCCCAGATCCCACGTATAGACGCCAGGCAGAAGCGGGGGCGGCCTGCGCTTCTGGTCCTGGTAGGGCGGAGCCTGTGAATCCCGGGGCAGAAGGAGGTGGAGGCGTCCATGGTGGTTCGTGAATTCGACCGTGGTTCTACACACACACACAGACACACACACAGACACACACACGCGCGCACATACACATACACATGCGCACAGTTGAATAAATAATAATAATAATAATAATAAAATTTTTTAAAAAAATATTAGATATAATGAGGGACATAACTTTGGGGCATAATATTGTTACTTGATAAAAGGGAGATTTTCTTTGAGGTGTATTGTGGTGTGTGTATGTGTGTGTGTTTGTGTATGATTACAATTGCACCTGGGTGAGTTAGCTTTCTGATATACTTGGCTATCAACAATATTTGTAACTTACTTTAATAGTAATTAAAGGTGAGAAAGACTTCAAGGAATTAAATAAATTCTGCTTATTAGTCTAAATCCTCTCATGATTACATGTTTATTGGGATATTTAATAAATTGCATTTGCTTAGAATCATTCATGTTAAAATCCCAGTGTACTTTATAAACATCTACTCTCTTAGCACCATGATCTGGAAGATATATATGTTTACATATAGCTTAAATATGCTCAAAATGATTAAATAGTCTACAGAATATCACTAAGTATGGGAAATTCAGTTATGGCAGCCATTTTAATGTTGGAAGATTTATTCTAAACATGATTGAATACTTGTAATATGAAAGCACATGTTCTGTAATTGTGTGTCTTTATATGTAATTACCAAATTTTAACTCACAACCTATCCCCAAGTATTTTAGACATGCAACAATTTATAAAACAAAAATTACCTAGCATCTCAAGAAAGGCTTTATGAAGTCAGTCAGATCATTAGGATGATCTAGAAAAGCTTTGGAAGTAAGTTTACTAAGTCGCAATTATGAAAATGAATGAACACTATAGGAGTGTAGCAATTAGCCTGAATGATTGCTGATAAGATCACCATCAAACAGCTTAAAGGTATAAGTGGTTTATTTTTTCTTAAGATTTTCTGGATACAGTTCTTAGTACAGCTTGACTGGAGGGCTCATGCCAACACCAGGGCCAAGGAAATTGGCCATACCATCTCTACATAATAGTTGAGAAAGGGATGATCCTTATTTACCAGACGCATGTCTGACCAAATGTACACAAGAATGCCAACTTCCTCAGCCAGTTCTCTGTATTCTATTTACCTGTTCAAGGCCTAATCCTACCTACCACGGGCTGGGCATTTTCCCATTAGCTAGACAATCTCCTGCAGATTTGCTCTATACTTAATTAATTCTCTACTAATGTGCCCAGAACTCAAGCCTTCAACTGTCAAGTTGACAGCTGTGCCTAAGTAAGACAAAGGATATTGACATTTTCTGTTTCAATACTTGACCAAATATTTTCCTATTGACATATTTATCTAGGTGTTTTAAAGTATAGCTCATTCTTTTTTTGGGGGGGGGTAAATCTGAGCCCATTTTATTGAAAATTTTTTTCAATGTATTTATTTATTTATTTATTTATTACAATTTATTTATTTTTATTACCACTCATATGAACTTAGCAGGTACACCGGTCCGTTCCCTCCACTTTCCCACCCCCCTGTACCCCTCTCCCCTCCCCCTTCCCTCCCCATCCTCCAGTGCCTCCCCCTCCCATCCCCAGAGCATCCTTTAATGAGCATGCAAAACTCTCCTTTGGGTCCTCCTCTCTGATGAGGTGCAAGGACCCAGTGGGATTTCCCAGAACCGTTTCCTGTGTTCCCTTTAAGCATAGGAACACAACTGTGGCTGTCAATCCCTTGCCGCCAAGGATCCTAGTGCCTTTAGCAAACGCTAGACTTCGTGGGGTCAATTGTGTGTTGGACATTGCGCAGGGCATGCAAAGTCCAAATATGATTGCTTTGGCCCTAACTTGTGTGGAGTATCTTGCATATCATTACTCCTCTCATCCTTGTGCTCTTACAATCTTACTGCCCCCTCTTCCGCAAATTTCCTTGAGCTTCAGGATGGGGAGAGATTAGGCTGGCCTAGTTCTAGGACGTTTATATAGAGTCTCTGATATTCTGGATTATGGTTTGTTGATTTTTTTTTTCAGTTTTCAGGGTGCTTCTAAGTTATCTGCCAAGGTGTATTGTAGCTACTGAGTACAGTTTTATTACTTTAAATTGTATAAACTACCTCTTGGGCAGCTGGATAAAGTCCTCGGTCAATTAGGCTGCAGTCAGTCTGATAAAAGACCACAACCAGCAGGAAGATCGCCATGCCTATGACCCTGGGTTACTGGAACTGTCCGCGGCTTGGTTCATCCCATCTGCCTACTCTTGGAATACACAGACTCAAGCTATGAAGAGAAGAAATAGTCTTGGGAGATGCTCCTGACTTTGACAGAAGCCAGTGGCTGAGTGAGAAATTCAAACTGGACCTGGACTTTCCCAATCTGCCCTACTTGATTGATGGCTCTCACAAGATCACCTAGAGCAATGCCATTGTGTACTATGTTGCTCACAAGCACAACATATGTGGGGAGACTGTAGAAGAGGAGATTAGTGTGGACATGTTGGAGAACCAGGTTATGGACAACCGCATGCAGCTCATCTTGCTTTGCTATGGTCCGGACTTTGAAAAAAATAAGCCAGAATTCTTGGAGGACATTACTGAGAAGATGAAGCTCTACTCCCAGTTCCTGGGGAAGCAGCCATGGTTCACAGGGGACAAGGGCCTCAAGAAGAACTCTGCTTACATGAAAACCAGTCGCTTCTTCCCGACACCTGTATTTTCAAAGATAGCCCATTGGAGCAACAAGTAGAGTCCCTATTACCAGGCACTCTCTTCCCCTTTCCACTCCCTTCTCCACAAGACTTTATCAGTTCCTTGTCTCCTACACAGGCTGTACCTCACTCCAGCCTATGTAATCTACATCTCCCAATTTTCAGCAAAGCCCCCTTTTCTTCTCCATCCATGTCCTCAACCCACCACACAGTCTTTTTTTTCCTCTATGTTTTGAGTTACTTTCCTGACCCCATACTCCCTAGAATTACCCTAAGGATCTAAGTTTCAGACCTGATTCCAGTGTTAGGAGACATCGTATTCCTGTATGATCTTTAATAAAGCCAGAAACATAAAAAAATAAATAAATTGTATGGATTAGGGAATTAAAGCTTCACTGAAATATTAGGGGGTAAAAGGCATTTTTCTTAAAATCCTGTAATTTAAAGTTTAGAGTTAAGAATTTGTTCACAAATATTTTGTTACATATTCAAATAGTTCTTTTTACATGACAGCAAGCATGTGATTACCTCCTTAGCACAGAAATTTATAATCTTTAGTATATACTATATGCTAATATATTTATATTCAATAAGTCCTGGAAACCATAACCTATACTCTTGGTGAACTATTCTATTGAATATGTAAGATCATATACATCTAAAGGACAATTATAGACTTCTGATTGCTTGCTCACTGTCACCAACTTCCTTTCTTGAGGGAATCGGTTTGATAAAATAATGAGTGAGTTGATACTTTCAGAATTTTTGTCCCTCTTGCTCCTTGTTGCTGCAACCCATTCAAATAACAGTTTTCACGTGGACAAGTTTCTCATTCTCATAACACTTTCTACATCTTCTTTTCCAAGGAGTATTTCTGGCAAGCAGTTTGTTCCTTGAAGCAATTTCTTTAAGCTTAAAGAATTTTTTTTATTTATTTTTTTATTCAATTGTGCGTATGTGCGTGCGCGTCTGTGTGTGTGTAGAACCACGGACGAATTCGGGAACCACCATGGACGCCTCCATTTCCTCCGCCCCGGGATTCACAGGCTCCGCCCTACCAGGACCAGAAGCGCAGGCCGCCCCCGCTTCCGCCTGGCATCTATACGTGGGATCTGGGATCCGAACTCAGGACCTTCCACCTGCAAGGCAGAGGCTTAACCCCTGAGCGACCTCTCCAGCCCCTAAGCTTAAAGAATTTTTAGTTGTTCACAGAAAGAGCTTTCATTCATTCAAGAAAGTTTCAAGGAAAGAACATTCTAACAGAAGAATAAACCATCAATGAAGCTTATAAAAAGGCCTATTCTATTTAACTCCAGAAAAAGCAACAGACAATATTTTCTGGAGCTTGATGACATTGAAACGTCTATGCACTAGAGATTTTTACTCATTTTAGAAATGAAGAGGAAGCTCATTTAGATCTCCACAGTGATTGCATTAGTCACACTCACCATACCTAGTCACAATATTATTTTTTTGTGCTAAAATATTCTAAATAAAAATTGACTTAATTTTGGTTGGAAAACTTTGTGGGTATTTAAATGCATAATTAATATTGTACTGATAATATTTTCATCAGTGAATATGAGTAAGAACCTAACCAAAGGCTAGAAACAAATTATGCAGTCATCCATCAGACAGCAGAATGAGAAGATTCAGTGTGTACTTAACTGGAACACATGTATTTTACAGGCTCACTAGATGCAAAGTCATGTAGGACAGGACATCATGAAGTCATTTGAAAATGAAAGGGTAGTTTACTCACCGCTGAAGATTTGACAATATTCTTAACTGGAAGAAATAGCTCAGGATAACCTCCATTATTTCAAACCTCATATCCTGAACAAATTCCTGAATTCTCGACAAACAAGAACATAGGTAACCTTTCAGTGAAGGACACAATTTTTTCAACATTCAAATTTCATTGTGTACATTAGTTGTAATGGTGGTCTGTTTATGAGGAGAGAACAAGGTCAGATGGCTGTGCATCATTAAGATATAAGTGACTAAAAGATGAGGAAAATACATTAATCAGCAAACTAATATGAAAATGAAAGAAAGTTAACAGGAGAGAGCATCGGGCAATGGGCAAAAATATTGTCCCTGGCTTCTCAATCAGAAACAGATATCATGCCTTATTATTCTCTCAGTTAGCCTTCACTCCCACTCCAGTGTCATTAAGAGGCATTGATTTCTCCCCCCCCATTGTTTATTTTAATTAAACTAAACTGGAGCCTTTGATTGTCATTCACATTTTCTTACTTTTTTCTCACCCAAAGATAAAACCTCCCTAGTTTCCAAGGCAATATCCTTTCTTACTTAGCTTCTAATATGCTCATTTTCAACATGATATGTAGCTTTAGAGTGATCAATAAATTTTTTGTCTATAAAGTTGAATTTTATTCACAGTGTCAAATGACTTGCTTTTTCTGATAATCCATTTGAATAGCTTTATCTTGATGTCTTGAGCATGTCTATTGACATATTTTGTGCCATTTACTTTTGATTAAAATGTTTTAAAGATTTAAGAACTTTGTGAGTAACTATTTTATTATGAGCAAGTCTATGGAAATGTTCTCATGAGCAATTATAAAACTATTTGTTTCTTTTTCCAAAACATATTTATATCCAAGATCTCTTTGCTTTATAAGAAATACTCTACAAAGACATTAATGCCTAATATTCTTTTAAGATGTTCTATTCTTCAGATTTATATGTACACTGTAAATAACCAGTACAAGTCAGAGAGGTATTTTTCACAATGAGAAGTACCTTAACAGAAGTGACAGTCTCAATCGTTATCAGTTTTCTCACAATAGTCAAAATATAAACAGAAGTGATTTTCAGTAATTTAATGACAACAAATCCAAGCATACAAGGTAAAACCTTGCCATCTGTGCCTAATTCTTCAGCAAGTGTTCACAATGCAAATGCTACAGGCTTTTCTAGGTCATTTGACATGTGAGAAATCACCTTCTGACCCCATATGGTGAAACATCAGGATCTAAACAGATTGGTAAGACAGGGTCCTAATATGTAAGAATTCTTGAGAACATCATTTGCTGTTTAGTCAATGCAAAAGTAGTTTAATACTCTTTACATCAATGTTATTGTTTATATTGTTTTTCTCCTCTAATAATTTATTCATGAACCTAACTGTTCTATGAAGATTTGG